>JARQOD010003217.1:0-67547 GCA_033576555.1 Oophaga sylvatica | reverse complement strand
ATATATATATATATATATATATATATATATATACATGTCATTGTGACATATATATATACAGTGCCTACAAGTAGTATTCAACCCCCTGCAGATTTAGCTGGTTTGATAAGATGCAAATAAGTTAGAGCCTTCAAACTGCAAACGAGAGTAGGATTTATTAACAGAAGCATAAATCTTACAAAACAAAAAGTTATGTTGCTCAGTTGAATTTTAATAAATTTTAAACATAAAAGTGTGGGTCAATTATTATACAACCCCTATGTTTAATATTTCGTGGAATAACCCTTGTTTGCAATTACAGCTAATAATCGTCTTTTATAAGACCTGATCAGGCCGGCACAGGTCTGTGGAGTTATCTTGGCCCACTCCTCCATGCAGATCTTCTCCAAGTTATCTAGGTTCTTTGGGTGTCTCATGTGGACTTTAATCTTGAGCTCCTTCCACAAGTTTTCAATTGGGTTAAGGTCAGGAGACTGACTAGGCCACTCCAACACCTTGACTTTTTCCCTCTTGAACCAGGCCTTGGTTTTCTTGGCTGTGTGCTTTGGGTCGTTGTCTTGTTGGAAGATGAAATTACGACCCATCTTAAGATCCTTGATGGAGGAGCGGAGGTTCTTGGCCAAAATCTCCAGGTAGGCCGTGCTATCCATCCTCCCATGGATGCGGGCCAGATGGCCAGGCCCCTTGGCTGAGAAACAGCCCCACAGCATGATGCTGCCACCACCATGCTTGACTGTAGGGATGGTATTCTTGGGGTCGTATGCAGTGCCATCCAGTCTCCAAACGTCACGTGTGTGGTTGGCACCAAAGATCTCGATCTTGATCTCATCAGACCATAGAACCTTGAACCAGTCTGTCTCAGAGTCCTCCAAGTGATCATGAGCAAACTGTAGACGAGCCTTGACATGACGATTTGAAAGTAAAGGTACCTTATGGGCTCGTCTGGAACGGAGACCATTGCGGTGGAGTACGTTACTTATGGTATTGACTGAAACCAATGTCCCCACTGCCATGAGATCTTCCCGGAGCTCCTTCCTTGTTGTCCTAGGGTTAGCCTTGACTCTTCGGACAAGCCTGGCCTCGGCACGGGAGGAAACTTTCAAAGGCTGTCCAGGCCGTGGAAGGCTAACAGTAGTTCCATAAGCCTTCCACTTACGGATGATGCTCCCAACAGTGGAGACAGGTAGGGCCAACTCCTTGGAAAGGGTTTTGTACCCCTTGCCAGCCTTGTGACCCTCCACGATCTTGTCTCTGATGGCCTTGGAATGCTCCTTTGTCTTTCCCATGTTGACCATGTATGAGTGCTGTTCACAAGTTTGGGGAGGGTCTTAAATAGTCAGAAAAGGCTGGCAAAAGAGATCATTAATCCACACATGTGAAGCTCATTATTCTTGGTGCCTGAAATACTTCTCAATACTTTAGGGGGACCAAACAGAATTCTTGTGGTTTGAGGGGTTGAATAATAAATGACACTCTGAATTAACTTTTAACGTTTTAAAAAAAAAAATTAAAACAAAAATTTTTGCTGCAGTGCATTTCCCACTTCCAGGCTGATCTACAGTACAAATGTCACAATGCCAAGTTAATTCCGCATGTGTCAACCAGCTAAATCTGCAGGGGGTTGAATACTACTTGTAGGCACTGTATACATATATGTATAGTTTATACACTTCTACATAGTAAAATATCCTCTGATTCAATTGCCGGGTAAACCGGCTTCTGTGAAAAGACAGAAGCACCCGACATGAAATGACACTTGGTGTACATAGGGTTAACCATGTCTTTCCATGTCGTTTGCAATCTGATTTGCACAAACAATTACATCAGTCTATGTGTGCAAAATTTCACACCTGTAGGGGTTAATTAAAGGTGTAAATTCGTTGTAAAAAAACAGACTTTTTTGCTACGAATTTACACCTTTAATTAACCCCTACAGGTGTGAAATTTTGCACACATAGACTGATGTAATTGTTTGTGCAAATCAGATAGCAAAGGACATGAAAAGACATGGTTAACCCTATGTACACCAAGTGTCATTTCATGTCGGGTTCTGCATTTTCACAAAAGCCGGCAATTGAATTAGCGGCTATTATACTATGTAGAAGTGTATGAACTATAAATATAAATATATATATATGTGTCACAAATTCAATGACATGTATATATATATATATATATATATATATGAGGTGTAAAATTGTTTAAAAAAAATGCGTGGGCTCCCGCCCTATTTTCGCAACCAGACAGACAAAGCCAGCGAATGGGGGCAGATAATAATAGCCCAGAGAGGGACCATTATTTTTGGCCCCCCCGGCTACTAACATCTGCCCCCAGACACCCCAGAAAAGGCAAATCTATAATTAGATTCGCCCTTTCTGGCACTTTGCCCGTCTATTCCCATTGCCCTGTAGCGGTGGCGAATGGGTTAATATGGGGTTAAAGCCACATTGCAATTGAAAGGTGACCTTAAGCCAGGTTAATAATTGAGAGCTGTCAATTAGACAACTATCAATTATTAATCCTATTGTATGAAAGAAAAATCAAACACACACACTTTAATAAAAAGAAGTTTAATGAAATAATCACACAGTTTTTGACCATATTTTATTTACCTGCTAAAACCATTTCCTGTAATAAAAATAAAATAATAAAGCAAAATTATTCTTACCTATCCCATGCACAGTCAGGTCCCACGGTGTAATCCTTCAGAAAGGGTTAATGTTTACTGCAGGGACCGCAGCTAATGCTGCAGCCTCACAGTAAACCCCCAAATGAATGAGTTCCTCTCCTGGCTGACAGGAGAGGAAGTGGAAAGCTTAATTGATTGCTTTCCACTTTCACTTCAGGTCAGCCAGGGACACCATCAGTGACGTCAGAGGGAACTGATTAACAAAAATAGGGGTTCCCTTCGAAAAAAAAATGGCGTGGGGTCCCCCCTATTTTTGTTAACCAGCCAGATGAAGCAGACCGCTGAGGCCTGGATTTTCAGGCTGTTAAGGAGCCAAGATCCATGGACCTTGCCAGCCGAATCAGAAGGTTGAATTGCTGATTAACAAAAATAGGGGATCCCTTCGAAAAAAAATTGGCGTGGGGTCCCCCCTATTTTTGTTAACCAGCCAGATGAAGCAGACCGCTGAGGCCTGGTTTTTCAGGCTGGTAAGGACCAATATCCATGGACCTTGCCAGCCTGATAATACCAGGCCACAGCAGTCTGCTTAGCTTGGCTGGTTAACAAAAATAGGTGATCCCCTCGAAAAAAAAAACGGCGTAGGGGTCCCCCTATTTTTGTTAACCAGCCAAGTAAAATGCAGACTGCTGCGGCCTGGTATTAAAAGACTGTCAAGGCCCATGGATTTTGGCCCTCAACAGCCTGATAATACCAGGCTACAGCAGCCCCACATTTGGCGCATCAAAAGATGTGCCAATTGTGGCACTTTACCCGGCTCTTCCCACTGCCCTGTAGCGGTGGCAAGTGGGGTAATAAGGGGTTAATTTCACCGTTGATTGCACGGTGACAATAAGCCCGGTTAATAATGGAGAGGTGTCAATAAGACACCGATCCATTATTAATCCCAAAGTTATTAAATGTTTAAAAAAAAGACACAGCAAGAAAAAATTCTTTTAATGAAATAAAAGAGACAACACAGTTTTCATTTCTTTTATTGTACTCTCATTCCTGCGATGCCATCGATCTCCTGTAAAAAAGAAAAAAAATCAAACCAACAGTATACCACCTGTCCGACGCAGTCCATAGTAACGACAGTCCCACGACGATCCAGCTCTGCTACATCGCAATGACAGGCAGAGCCTGTCATCGCGACGCAGCACAGCTGATTACCTGCTTCCCCGGCGGTGACGTCATCGGACTGACTGCTTTACGGCCGGGATTACCCAGCAGTCACTGCAGTTATCGCGAGAAACTGCATGTGACCGCCGGGGGAAGAGGATGGCGGCCATGAAGCAGTGCAGGACGTGACCGCCGGAGATCTTCTGCCAGGTAAGTGCCGCTGACTCCTGACAGACCCGACCGACGGACACTGACAGTGACAGACCCGACCGACGGACACTGACAATGACAGTGACAAATCCGATTCCGTTATTCGATATGACAAAAATATCGGTATTCGGAATCGAAAGGCCGATACAGCTATTATCGGCCGATATCCGATATTTGCAGTATCGTATCGCTCAACACTATCCACGACCCATTAGGAGAACACCGGAGTTCCTGGAGGACTACAAGTCCCAGGAGTACCACAGAGCTGATACGTAGCAGGATCAGGAGGACGGAGTCTAGCAGTGCACTGCAAATAGAGACTGTGTACTTCAAGAAGAGGTCCAATCACAAGGTCAGCCAGGTGCAAGACGGAGACCAAGTTAGACCTAGCTACAAGCAGATCAGGACTTTATCACATAAAGGCAAGGAACAGGAGGCCACACACCTACTCAGTGGAGGAATCTGGATGTGCACCCTTCACCCTACAGTGCTCCAGGGAGTGCCTGCAACATCTTCAGTAAAGGTACCAAAGTGACTTATGTGTGTGCCTACCTTATTGCCCCTGACTGCCGGGTCCCCGTCTGTCCTGCATTATTACTCCGTCGCACACTCCACTCTGCTACATCTCTCCTGCATCCCCACACATCTATCTGCCCTGGAGGAGAACTCAGCCTTACTTGTGGAAGGCTTACCATCTAGCTGCACAGTATTAACCCTTCAGTGGATCTGCATAGCAGCGCTGGTCATCCTGACCAGGCACCACAAGTGGCGTCACGAATTCCCATACCAATATTCAATTCACCTGTAAATATCCCCCATTTCAGTGAGCCCCAGGGCCACGGACCGAGCCGTGTGCTGCCCGTGACATCCCCCATAGAAGTCGACGGGCTCGGTGCCGAGTACCCTAAGGCCCTGGTGGGCGGCTCATCTGTTCTGGCGTCATGAATAGTGTTGAGCATTCCGATACTGCAAATATCGGGTATCGGCCGATATTAGCTGTATCGGAATTCCGATTCCGAGTTCCGATATTTTCGTCTTATCGGATACCGGAATCGGGATTGTCACTGTCACTGTCAGTGTCCGTCGGTCGGGTCTGTCAGGAGTCAGCGGCACTTACCTGGCAGAAGATCTCCGGCAGTCACGTCCTGCACTGCTTCATGGCCGCCATCATCTTTCCCCGGCGGTCACATGCAGTTTCTCGCGATAACTGCAGTGACTGCTGGGTAATCCCGGCCGTAAAGCAGTCAGTCCGATGACGTCACCGCCGGGGAAGCAGGTAATCAGCTGTGCTGCGTTGCAATGACAGGCTCTGCCTGTCATTGCGATGTAGCAGAGCTGGATCGTCGTGGGACTATCGTTATGGACTGCGTCGGACAGGTGGTATACTGTTGGTTTGTTTTTTTTCTTTTTTTACAGGAGATCGATGGCGTCGCAGGAATGAGTGTATAATAAAAGAAATGAAAACTGTGTTGTCTCTTTTATTTCATTAAAATACTTTTTTCTTGCTGTGTCTTTTTTTTATACATTTAATAACTTTGGGATTAATAATGGATCGGTGTCTTATTGACGCCTCTCCATTATTAACCGGGCTTATTGTCACCGTGCAATCAACGGTGACAATAACCCCTTATTACCCCGCTTGCCACCGCTACAGGGCAAGTGGGAAGAGCCGGGTAAAGTGCCACAATTGGCACATCTTTTGATGCGCCAAATGTGGGGCTGCTGTAGCCTGGTATTATCAGGCTGTTGAGGGCCAAAATCCATGGGCCTTGACAGTCTTTTAATACCAGGCCGCAGCAGTCTGCATTTTACTTGGCTGGTTAACAAAAATAGGGGGATCCCCACGCCGTTTTTTTTTTCGAGGGGATCCCCTATTTTTGTTAACCAGCCAAGCTAAGCAGACTGCTGTGGCCTGGTATTATCAGGCTTGCAAGGTCCATGGATATTGGATCCTTACCAGCCTGAAAAACCAGGCCTCAGCGGTCTGCTTCATCTGGCTGGTTAACAAAAATAGGGGGGACCCCACGCCAATTTTTTTCGAGGGGATCCCCTATTTTTGTTAATCAGCCAAGATATGCAGACTGCTGTGGCCTGGTATTATCAGGCTGGCAAGGTCCATGGATCTTGGCTCCTTAACAGCCTGAAAATCCAGGCCTCAGCGGTCTGCTTCATCTGGCTGGTTAACAAAAATAGGGGGGACCCCACGCCAATTTTTTTCGAGGGGATCCCCTATTTTTGTTAATCAGCCAAGATATGCAGACTGCTGTGGCCTGGTATTATCAGGCTGGCAAGGTCCATGGATCTTGGCTCCTTAACAGCCTGAAAATCCAGGCCTCAGCGGTCTGCTTCATCTGGTTGGTTAACAAAAATAGGGGGGACCCCACGCCAATTTTTTTCGAGGGGATCCCCTATTTTTGTTAATCAGCCAAGATATGCAGACTGCTGTGGCCTGGTATTATCAGGCTGGCAAGGTCCATGGATCTTGGCTCCTTAACAGCCTGAAAATCCAGGCCTCAGCGGTCTGCTTCATCTGGCTGGTTAACAAAAATAGGGGGGACCCCACGCCATTTTTTTTTCGAAGGGAACCCCTATTTTTGTTAATCAGTTCCCTCTGACGTCACTGATTGTGTCCCTGGCTGACCTGAAGTGAAAGTGGAAAGCAATCAATTAAGCTTTCCACTTAAGGGCCCGTCTCACATAGCGATATCGCTACCGAGATCGCTGCTGAGTCACTAGTTTTGTGACGCAGCAGCGAGCTCACCAGCGATATCGCTGTGTGTGACATTCAGCGACGATCAGCCCACCTGCCGGGTATCGCTGATCGTCGCTGAAATGTCAGGACCTTTGATCGCTGGTTTCCCGCTGACAGGCACACATCGCTGCGTGTGACAGGCGGGAGACCAGCGATCCGCTGGTAACCAAGGTACACAGCGGGTTTCCAGGCGCGGGGCTGTGCCTAGAAACCCGCTGTGTACCTTGGTTACCAGCGGATCGCTGGTCTCCCGCCTGTCACACGCAGCGATGCGTGCCTGTCAGAGGGAAACCAGCGATCAAAAAAAGGTCCTGACATTTCTGCGACGATCAGCGATACCCGGCAGGGGGCTGATCGTCGCTGAATGTCACACACAGCGATATCGCTGGTGAGCTCGCTGCTGCGTCACAAAACTAGTGACTCAGCAGCGATCTCGGTAGCGATATCGCTATGTGAGACGGGCCCTTAAGCGATGTTACCCGCAGTGTCGCTGTCCCAGATCGCTGCCTGAGCTGCCTGTTTGGCAGCTCAGCAGCGATCATGTAGCGATACACCAGCGATCCTGACAAGTGCAAATCGTTGTCGGGATCGCTGGTGTATCGTTATGTGACACCCAGCCTTTACTCTCCTGTCAGGCAGGAGAGGAACTCATTCATTTGGGGTTTACTGTGAGGCTGCAGCATTAGCTGCGGTCCCTGCAGTAAACATTAACCCTTTCTGAAGGATTACACCGTGGGACCTGACTGTGCATGGGATAGGTAAGAATAATTTTGCTTTTTTATTTTATTTTTATTACAGGAAATGGTTTTTTGCAGTAAAATAAAAGATGGTCAAAAACATGTGTCTTTATTTCATTAAAATGATTTTTAATTAAAGTGTGTGTGTTTTATTTTTATTTCATGCAATAGGATTAATAATTGATAGTTGTCTAATTGATAGCTCTCAATTATTAACCTGGCTTAAGGTCACCTTTCAATAGCAAGGTGGCTTTAACCCCATATTAACCCATTCGCCACCGCTACAGGGCAATGGGAATAGACGGGCAAAGTGCCAGAAAGGGCGAATCTAATTATAGATTTGTCTTTCCTGGGGTGTCTGGGGGCAGATGTTAGTAGCCGGGGGGGGGGGCAAAAATAATGGTCCCTCTCTGGGCTATTATTATCTGCCCCCACTCGCTGGCTTTGTCTGTCTGGTTGCGAAAATAGGGCGGGAGCCCACGCATTTTTTTTCAGCAATTTTACACCTCATATATATATATACATGTCATTGAATTTGTGACACATATATATATATATATTTATATTTGTAGTTCATACACTTCTACATAGTATAATAGCCGCTAATTCAATTGCCGGCTTTTGTGAAAATGCAGAACCCGACATGAAATGACACTTGGTGTACATAGGGTTAACCATGTCTTTTCATGTCCTTTGCTATCTAATTTGCACAAACAATTAAATCAGACTATGTGTGCAAAATTTCACACCTGTAGGAGTTAATTAAAGGTGTAAATTCGTAGCAAAAAAGTCCGTTTTTTTTACAACGAATTTACACCTTTAATTAAACCCTACAGGTGTGAAATTTTGCACACATAGTCTGATTTTATTGTTTGTGCAAATTAGATAGCAAAGGACATGAAAAGACATGGTTAACCCTATGTACACCAAGTGTCATTTCATGTCGGGTGACCCGACATGAAATGACACTTGGTGTACATAGGGTTAACCATGTCTTTTCATGTCCTTTGCTATCTAAGGCCGGAGTCACACTGGCGACAAAATCGGACGACTGCAATGCGATGAAATATCGCATTGCAGTCTGCCCTATGTTAATCTATGGAGCAGCTCCCAGTATCAGATTTTTTGTGGTCCGTTTTAAACGTCCGTGTACAATCGCAGCATGCTGCGATTGTCACCGATTGTGGGTCGACTATCGCCAATGCAAGTCTATGGGAGCGATGAAAAATCTGATTACAAACGGACCACACTGTGTGACTTGCGATGAAATCGCATCGGTGTCCTTTAGAAAAGCCGGCAATTCATCCCCGGCTATACTGTAAAATCACACTGACAGCTTTAATAAAGACTAGAAAGAATAGATATATACACATAGAACACATATATATATATATATATATATATATATATATACATGTCATTGTGACATGTATATATACATATATTTATAGTTCCTAGACTTCTACATACTGTAATAGCCGCTAATTCAATTGCCGGGTTTTGTGAAATCACAGAAGCCGACATGAAATGATACATTGTTTCCACACATTTAACCATGTAATTTCATGTATTTTTATATATGTTTGAAACTTACAATTACATGAGTGTATTTGTGCAAAATTTCAGACATGTAGGGGTTAATTAAAGGTGTAAATTCGTTGAAAAAAAATGCGTGGGCTCCCGCTGTATTTTCTCCACCAGACAGACAAAGCAAAGCGAGTGGGGGCAGATAATAATAGCCCAGGGAGGGTGCATTTTTTTTGTGCCCCCCCTGGCTACTAACATCTGCCCCCAGACACCCCAGAAAGGGCAAATCTATAATTAGATTCGCCCTTTCTGGCACTTTGCCCGTCTATTCCCATTGCCCTGTAGCGGTGGCGAATGGGTTAATCTCACCTTACTGTCACCTTGCTATTGAAAGGTGACCTTAAGGCAGGTTAATAATTGATAGCTGTCAATTAGACAACTATCAATTATTAATCCTATTGAAGTAAATAAAAAAACACACACACTTTAAGAATAAATAATTTTAATGAAATAAAAACACATTTTTTTGACCATATTTTATTTTACACTTAATCCGTGCGAAGCCATTGATCTCCTAAAATAAAGAAAAAGAAATAAAACAACATTATTCTTACCTATTCCGCCGATCTGTCATGTCCCACGCTGTAATCCTTCACAAAGGGTTAACTAGCTTTGAGCCAAGCAGTGCAAGTAATCCTGCATGCTCAGCTCAAAGCTCATGAATGAATAAGTTCCTCTCCTGGCGACAGGAGAAGATGTGTTTCATGAATGAAGCTTAATTGATTGTGTCCACTTTCCCTTTAGGTCAGGTCACTACAGTTAAATTGCCAATAAATCAATTAAGCTCCATTCATGAATCTATTCCTCTACTTTCGCTGGGAGAGGAAGTTATTCATTCAGGGGAATACAGGTCTGAGACAGCATTATTAGCTCTCTGCGACCTGTAACCTGTTAACCCTTTCTGATGGATTACACCGTGGGACCTGACTGTACATCGGATTGGTAAGTATAATTTTGCTTTTTTATTTTATTTTTATTACAGGAAATGGTTTTAGCAGGAAAATAAAATATGGTCAAAAACTGTGTGATTATTTAATTAAACTTATTTTTTATTAAACTGTGTGTGTTTGATTTTTCTTTCATACAATAGGATTAATAATTGATAGTTGTCTAATTGACAGCTATCAATTATTAACCTGGCTTAAAGTGACCTTTCAATTGCAAGGTCATTTTAACCCCTTATTAACCCATTCGCCACCGCTACAGGGCAATGGGAATAGACGGGCAAAGTGCCAGAAAGGGCGAATCTAATTATAGATTTGCCCTTTCTGGGGTGTCTGGGGGCAGATGTTAGTAGCCAGGGGGGGCACAAAAAAAATGTACCCTCCCTAGGCTATTATTATCTGCCCCCACTCGCTTGCTTTGTCTGTCTGGTGGAGAAAATACAGCGGGAGCCCACGCATTTTTTTTCAACGAATTTACACCTTTAATTAACCCCTACATGTCTGAAATTTAGCACACATATACTCATGTAATTGTATGTTTCAAACATATATAAAAATACATGAAATTACATGGTTAAATGTGTGGAAACAATGTATCATTTCATGTCGGCTTCTGTGATTTCACTGAAGCCGGCAATTTAATTAGCGGCTATAACAGTATGTAGAAGTGTAAGAATTATAAATATATGTATATATATATGTCACAATGACATATATATATATATATATATATGTGCTCTATGTGTATATATCTATTCTTTCTTTTGGCATTTAAATACTATTCTTTTGGATCCATTATATGTCAGTTTTGCAAGCCTGCGAGAAAATCTCGCAAGTCGGATGAAAATCGGATGTTACAAGGTACACACACATGCGATTAAATCGCATCTTTGAAGGAAAATCGGATGCCAGAAGGATGTGTGATGTTTTTATTTTGATCCGATTGTCGACCGTCTAAAACGGACCGATTTTTTGTGGTTGTGTGTGACTCCAGCCTAATTTGCACAAACAATTAAATCAGACTATGTGTGCAAAATTTCACACCTGTAGGGGTTAATTAAAGGTGTAAATTCTTAGCAAAAAAGTCCGTTTTTTTTACAACGAATTTACACCTTTAATTAACCCCTACAGGTGTGAAATTTTGCACACATAGTCTGATTTAATTGTTTGTGCAAATCAGATAGCAAACGACATGAAAAGACATGGTTAACCCTATGTACACCAAGTGTCATTTCATGTCGGGTGCTTCTGTCTTTTCACTGAAGCCGGCTTTACCCGGCAATTGAATGAGAGGATATTTTACTATGTAGAAGTGTATAAACTATACATATATGTATATATATATGTCACAATGACATGTATATATATATATATGTATTCTATGTGTGTATATTTAGTGTTTACAAGGAAAGAATGGGTTTTTTTTAGTTGCGATATTTTGTTCCCATAGACTTACATGGGACTTCCGGTATCGGTATCGGGTATCGCCGATAATTTAGTGATATCGGCGATACCATTCCGATTCCGATACTTTAGGATATCGGAAAGTATCGCTCAACTCTAGTCATGAACAGAATTGCGTGCCCTGCAGCAATGGAGTAACTTGTGCCCGTTGCCACCGGGTACTGTGTGCCTCACTAAAAGACTGTGTTTTGTATGTGGTGAAGATTTCCCGCTATTTGCCCGCCATTGCCCGCCATTTACAGCGCCACGGCGCGAAAACTAGTGGGCGTACCTGCAAAAGCACGCTGAGACCAGGACACGCCCCCAACGCTGACGCGGCGGCAGGTCCTGTGGAGAGCTTCAGTGAACGCTCTGACGTCAGAGCGCCGGCGACGCAGGTCCTTCTACATCGCTGTGCCCTGCAGAGCTGCAGCCTTCAGAGAAGGTAGGCCACGTTAACTAGGGGGGCGCAGACATGTCGCAGCCGCAAGCTGACAGCGCGGCCGAGGGCGACCGCCCCAATGACTTACCCACCGGCGCTGCCGCACAGACTGGAAACGCTGGCCCCTCACCTGGTCCTGTGGCCCCGATAGTACCGCTAACGCTGCCATACATGCCTGGAGCGAAGTGGCTCCCTCAGTACAGCGGCAAGCCAGACACCCTGTCAGGGTTCAAGCGAAAAATATGCAGCATAATGGTCATGTACCCTATGACAGAAAAGCAGAGAGCTGCAGTGGTAGTAGGACAATAGACTGGTGCTGCAGAAAGGGAAGTAGAGACTTGGACAGCTGCAGACCAGGAGTCAGTGCTTGCAATTTTCTTAAAGCAACAGACTATCTTTGAGGATCGCACTGAAACAGATCTCCGGATGAGGTTTTACCAATGCTCCCAGAAACCAGATGATAGCATTAGGGACTATGCCTGCCGACTACAAGGGGTCCTGCGAGCTCTCAAACAAGTTAACCCCATGAATGTCTCCAATGAAAATAAAATGTTAAAGGAACAGTTTGTACGGGGACTGAGGTCCCAAGCTGAAAGCAGGACTGTGTACTGGTGGTCCTTGGATCATCCTGATGCTACCTTTGATGCCCTTAAGGATATGGCTAAAAAAGGACTGCGACCACTGGAAACACCCGAGATGGCAACCCAGTGTCACCCGAGTGAAGCCACTCTAAAGCCATCAGCATCCACCTTTTCCCCCGCTGGTTGCGGAAGCCAAAACGCAGGTGGCGCCCCCTACTGAGCTGGACTGTCTGCGCTCAGAAGAGCGCCAGCTGACCAAAAACCTGGCCACTGTAATGAGTGCCCTGCAACTGCCGACGGAGGAAGAAGGAAAGATCCTGCTAGCTGACTGCCCAGAGGATGTCCCTTGGATGCGCCGGAGGAGAGGGAGGACGTCGCCCCACTGGAGGAGGACAACGCCAACCCCAGGAAGGACCCGCGACCAGCATCATCCTCGCCGAGAGATCATCTGCTACCGCTGCCACAGAGAAGGTCACCCAGCACGTCGGTGACCTTTAACCCCTTACTGCCATCCGACGTACTATCCCGTCCATGGTACCTGGGCCCGTATGACCATGGACGGGATAGTACGTCCCAGCGATCGGACGCGCTCCCGGGGGGAGCGCAGCCGATCGCGGCCGGGTGTCAGCTGATTATCACAGCTGACACCCAGCACTATGTGTCAGGAGCGGTCACGGACCGCTCCCGGCACATTAACCCCTAGCACACCGCAATCAAACATGATCGCGGTGTACTGGGGGCACAGGGGAGGATCGCGCAGGGTGGGGGCACCCTGCGTGCTCCCCTGAGACCCTCAGAGCAGCGCGATGTGTCGCGCTGTTCCCAGGGTCCGTCCTCCCTCCAGGTCCCCGGATCCAAGATGGCGCCGGGGTCCTGCAGGGAGGCGGCTTCCTCAGTGCCTGCTGAAAGCAGGCACTGAGAAGCCTGCAGCGATGCCAGAGCGATCGCTGGTGTGACAGAGTGCTGTGCACACTGTCACACCAGCGATCTGCTAAAATACAGTGATGTCCCACCCTGGGACAAAGTAAAAAAGTTAAAAAAATAAAAATAAAAATTGTTTAAAAAAATCATAAAAAAAAAAAAATATTCCCCAATAAATTCATTTTTTCCTGTAAATAAAAAAACAAAAACAATAAAAGTACACATATTTGGTATTGCCGCGTCCGTAACGACCCCCCCTATAAAACTGTCCCACTAGTTAACCCCTTTAGTGAACCTCTTAAAAAAAATTTAAAAAAAACAAAGCAAAAAATCAATGCTGTATCATCATACCCCCGAACAAAAAGTGGAATAACACGCAATCAAAAAGACGGATATAAATAAACATGGTACCGCTGAAAACATCATCTTGTCCCGCAAAAAACCAGCTGCCATACAGCCTCATCAACGAAAAAATAAAAAAGTTATAACTCGCAGAATAAAGCGATGCAAAAATAATAATTTTTTATATAAAATTGGTTTTATTCTATAAAAGCGCCAAAACATAAAAAAATGATATAAATGAGGTATCGCCGTAATCGTACTGACCCGAAGAATAAAACTTCTTTATCAATTTTACCACACGCGGAACGGTATAAACGCCTCCCCCAAAAGAAATTCATGAATTGCTGATTTTTGTTCATTCTAACCTCCCAAAAATCGAAATAAAAAGCGATCAAAAAACGTCACGCGATCAAAAATGGTACCAATAAAAACTCACCTCGTCCCGCAAAAAATAAGACCTCACATGACTCTGTGGGCCAAAATATGCAAAAATTATAGCTCTCAAATGTGATGATGCAAAAACTATTTTTTGCAATAAAAAGCGTCTTTTAGCGTGACAGCTGCCAATCATAAAAACCCGCTATAAATAGTAAATCAAACCCGCCTTTATCACCCCCTTAGTTAGGGAAAAATAATAAAATAAAAAAAAGTATTTATTTCCATTTTCCCATTAGGGTTAGGGTTGCGGCTAAAGTTAGGGTTAGGGTTGGCGCTAAAGTTAGGATTAGGGTTAGGGTTGGGATTAGGGTTATGGGTGTGTTAGGGTTAGGTTTGTGGTTAGGGTTGGGACTAGGGTTAGGGGTGTGATGGGGTTAGGGTTGGAGTTAGAATTGGGGGGTTTCCGCTGTTTAGGCACATCAGGGGCTCTCCAAATGTGACATGGCGTCTGATCTCAATTCCAGCCAATTCTGCATTGAAAAAGTCAAACGGTGCTCCTTCACTTCTGAGCTCTGCCATGCGCCCAAACAGTAGTTTACCCCCACATATGGGGTATCAGTGTACTCTGGACCCCAAGAGTTATTGTGTAATTTGTCCTATTTCTTCTGTTACCCTTGGGAAAATAAAAAACTGGGGGTAAAAATATCATTTTTAAAAAAAAATATATATATTTTTTGTTTTTACGACTGTACGTTATAAACTTCTGTGAAGCACTTGGGGCTTCATAGCGCTCACCACACATCTAGATAAGTTCCTTGTGGGGTCTATTTTCCAAAATGGTGTCACTTGTGGGGGGTTTCCACTGTTTAGGTGCACCAGGGGCTCTCCAAATGCGACATGACACCCCCAGACCATTCCATCAAATTCTGCAATCCAAAACGTCACTACTTCCCTTCCGAGCCCCGACGTGTTCCCATACAGTAGTTTTCTCCCACATATTGGATATCAGCGTACTCATTACAAATTGGACAACAACTTTTGGGGTCCAATTTCTCCTGTTACCCTTGTGAAAAGAAAATATTGGGGGCAAAAAAATCATTTTTGTAAAAAAAAAAAAGGATTTTTTATTTTTACTGCTTACGTTATAAACTTCTGTGAAGCACTTCGGGGTTCAAAGTGCTCACCACACATCTAGATAAGTTCCTTGTGGGGTCTATTTTCCAAAATGGGGTCACTTGTGGGGGGTTTCCACTGTTTAGGTGCACCAGGGGCTCTCCAAATGCGACATGACACCCCCAGACCATTCCATCAAAGTCTGCAATCCAAAACGTCACTACTTCCCTTACGATCCCCGACGTGCACCCATACAGTAGTTTACTCCCACATATTGGGTATCAGCGTACTCAGGACAAATTGGACAACAACTTTTGGGGTCCAATTTCTCCTGTTACCCTTGTGAAAATAAAATATTGGGGAGGAAAAAATCATTTTTATAAAAAAAAAAAAAGATTTTTATTTTACAGCTGTACGTTATAAACTTCTGTGAAGCACTTCGGGGTTCAAAGTGCTCACCACACATCTAGATAAGTTCCTTGAGGGGTCTAGTTTCCAAAATGGTGTCATTTGTTGGGGGTTTCACTGTTTAGGCAGATCAGGAGCTCTCCAAACACGACATGGCATCAAGCCAATTCTGTGTTGAAAAAGTCGAACGGCGCTCCTTCCCTTCCAAACTCTGCCATGCACCTAAACAGTGGTTTACCCCCACATATGGGGTATCAGCGTACTCAGGACAAATTGCACAATAACTTTTGGAGTCTTGTTACCCTTGGGAAAATAAAAATTGGGGTGAAAAGATCATTTTTGTGGAAAAAATATGATTTTTTAATTTTACGGCTCTACGTTATAAACTTGTGTGAAGCACTTTGGGTTCAAATTGCTCACCAAAGATCTAGATAAGTTCCTTATGGGGTCTAGTTTCCCAAATGGGGTCACTTGTGGGGGGTTTCCACTGTTTAGGCACATCAGGGGCTCTTCAAATGCAACATGGCGTCCAATCTCAATTCCAGCCAATTTTGTTTGGAAAAAGTCAAATGGTGCTCCTTCCATTCCGAGCTCTGCTGTGCGCCCAAACAGTGGTTCCCCCCCACATATGGGGTATCAGCGTACTCAGGACAAATTGGACATCAACTTTTGTGATCCAATTTCTCCTGTTACTCTTGGGAAAATAAAAAATTAGTGACTAAAAAATAATTTTTGTGGGAAAAAAATAGGATTTTTTATTTTCATGCTCGGGCATTATAAACTTGTGTGAAGCACTTGGGTGTTAAAAGTGCTCACCAAAGATCTATATAAGCTCCTTAGGGGGTCTAGTTTCCAAAATGGGGTCACTTGTGGGGGGTTTCCACTGTTTAGGCACAACTGGGGCACTGCAAACGGAACATGACCCCCATCAACGTCTGCATTCCAAAACATTACTACTTCCTTTCCAAGTCCTGTCGTGCGCCCAAACAGTTTCCCCCCCCCACATATGGGGTATCAGCGTACTCAGGACAAATTGGACAACTTTTGGGGTCCAATTTCCTTGGGAAAAATCAAAAATTTGGGACTAAAAAATCATTTTTTTGGAAAATTGTTTTTTTTATTTTTCAGACCCAGGCATTATAAACTTTTGTGAAACACTTGGGGGTTCAATGTGCTCACAACAGATCTAGATAAGTTCCTTAGGGGGTCTAGTTTCCAAAATGGTGTCACTTGTGGGGGGTTTCCACTGTTTAAGCACATCAGGGGATCTCCAAACACGACATGGCGTCCAATCTCAATTTCAGCCAATTTTAGTTTGAAAAAGTCAAACGGCGCTCCTTCCCTTACGAGCTCTGCCGTGTGCCCAAACAGTGGTTTTCCTCCACATATTGGCTATTGGCGTACTCAGGAGAAATTGCAAAACAACTTTATCTGTCCATTTGCTTCTTTTACCCTTGTGAAAATAAAAAAAAAGTTTGTAATAGATCATTTTTGTGGCTAAAAAGTTAAATATTCATTTTTTCCTTCCACGTTGCTTCAGCTCCTGTGAAGCACCTGAAGGGTTAATAAACTTCTTGAATGTGGTTTTGAGTACCTTGAGGGGTGCAGTTTTTAGAATGATGTCACTTTTGGGTATTTTCTGCTATATAGACCCCTCAAATTGACTTCAAATATGAGGTGGTCCCTAAAAAAAATGGCTTTGTAAATTTTGTTGTAGAAATGAGAAATCGCTGGTCAACTTTTAACCCTTATAATTTCCTAAGAAAAAAAAAATTTGGTTCCAAAATTGTGCTGATGTAAAGTAGACATGTGGGAAATGTTATTTCTTAACTATTTTGTGTGACATATTTCTCTGTTTTAAGGGAATAAAAATTCAAAGTTTGAAAATTGCTAAATTTTCAAAATTTTCGCCATATTTGCGTTTTTTTCAAAAATAAACGCAAGTTATATGGAAGAAATTTTACCACTAACGTGAAGTACAATATGTCACGAGAAAACAATCTCAGAATCGCGAAGATCCGTTGAAGCGTTCCAGAGTTATAACCTCATAAAGAGACAGTGGTCAGAATTGTAAAAATTGGCCTGGTCATTAACGTGCAAACCACCCTTGGGGGTTAAGGGGTTAAACGAGCAAATCCTGGGTCCGAGGGCCAACACCCAAGAATAGACTCCTCAGGCCCCTCAGACTGGAACCGCAGGTTCGTGGGAGGAAGACCATACCTGTCCATCATACTGGACGGGATTGCAATCCCTGCCCTGCTGGACACTGGATCTCAGGTAACCGTCATACCTGATGTTCTTTACAATAGATACTGGTCCAGTGACGGTCTCCAACCCCCAAACCCTGACTTCGGCGTATACGCCTCTAATGGCCTCCCTCTTGACTTACTGGGGGCTAAAAACGTAGACGTAAAAGTGGGGATAGTGGAGCTAAAAGATCAGGGACTTCTTGTAGTGAAGACTGTTAATGAGGAAAATGGGTTGAATGTGGTTTTAGGCACTAACATTATTAGTAACTGTTTGGAGTAGGTTGTGTTTTTACTCAAACAGCTCGCCGATGTTGCCAGACCAAGGCAAAAGGGAGTGATCCGGAAGGAAATCCGGACCCTGATGTGCCAGCAGCAAGTGAAACTGACCGGTGGTGAGATTGGTAATGTACGGGTAACAGACCCGAACCCCATTGTGATACCCCCAATGAGTGAAATGCTTATTTGGTGTAGAGCAGCAATAGGTCTGAGAGGACAGAACTACCAAGCAGTAGTAGAGCCCCATTGTTCAGAACACAGACCTACACTCTTGACTGCCAGAGGGATAGTGGAGGTACATAATGGGAGGGTGCCAGTGCGTCTTCTCAACTGGGGAGAGGATGAAGTCAAATTACCACGTTATGCCACTGTTGCTAAGTTACATGCTGTGGATAATAACTCCATTCACACGACGGAGCCCTTAACCTCCCCACAACCAGTGGAGGATAACGGCCCAACTACCCAGGTGGAGGATTGGTGTCAGCAGCTCCATGTCGGGACAGACACCACTCCAGCCCACCAGAAACAAGGAGTATATCGAGTAGTTCAGGAGTATGCACAGGTATTCAGCAAACACCCACTCGACTTTGGGAAAATTAAAGGGGTTCAACATCACATCCCCACAGGCAATCATCCTCCCATTAAAGAACGGTACAGGCCTATACCATCAGCACACTAACAGAAAGCCAAGGAAATGTTGCGTGATATGAAGGAAGCAGGGGTGATAAGGGATAGTTGCAGTCCCTGGGCAGCACCTCTAGTCCTAGTCAGGAAAAAGGATGGAAGCATGAGAATGTGTGTAGATTACAGACAAGTAAATCGCATTACACATAAAGATGCATACCCTTTACCACGCATTGAGGATTCCTTAGCTGCACTAAAGACTGCTAATTACTTTTCCACCCTTGACCTCACTAGTGGGTACTGGCAAGTAGCTGTGGCTGAGGAGGATCGGGAGAAGACGGCTTTCACCACCCCTATGGGACTCTGTGAGTTCGACAGGATGCCGTTGGACTCAGCAGTGCCCCTGGAACGTTCCAGAGAGTGATGGAGAGCTGCCTGGGACATCTCAACTTTGAAACTGTGTTGCTGTACCTGGACGACGTAATTGTGTACTCCAAGACGTATGAAGATCACTTGAAGCACCTGGCGGAGGTATTTGAGTCACTGTCCAAGTATGGGATGAAACTGAAGCCTTCAAAGTGCCATCTGCTCAAACAAAAGGTCCAGTATCTGGGACATATTGTCAGCTCAGAAGGAGTAGCGCCAGACCCCGAAAAGATCACCGCCATCCAGAAATAGCCGGAGCCGAAAAATCTCAAGGAGGTGCGATAGTTCCTGGGACTGACAGGATACTACCGGAGGTTTGTGAAGGATTACACCAAGAAAGCAGCGCCTCTGCAAGACCTCCTGGGGGGACAGTCCCTCAAGAGCAGAAATTCTCCATTCCATTGGGGTAAAGAACAGGCTGAGGCATTCAAGGAAATGAAGGAGATCCTGACAGGTGATGAGATCCTAGCCTATCCTGACTACAGCCAGCCGTTCCTGCTGTATACTGATGCCAGCAATGAAGGATTGGGAGCTGTCCTCAGTCAGAAGCAAAATGGCCGGGAGAAAGTCATCGCCTATGCAAGCAGGAAGCCCTGCCGACCGAGAGGAACCCAGAGAACTATAGCAGCTTCAAGTTGGAGTTCCTGGCACTGGTCTGGGCCATCACGGAGAGGTTTTAAGCACTACCTAGCCTCCAGCAAGTTCACTGCCTACACTGATAACAACCCCTTGACGCATCTTGAAACAGCTAAGTTGGGAGCCATGGAACAACGCTGGATGGCTCGGCTGTCCAACTACCAATTCACAATCAAGTACAGAGCGGGCCGCAAGAATGCCAACGCTGATGCCCTATCCAGGATGCCTCATGAATCGGACACAGTAGAAGAATGGATGATCTGGAAGAGATTGAACTACCTGCCTTTCACAGGAATGGGATGATCCACGAGCAACAAGCCTGCAGGAGGCCGCGTGGTAAGACGTTAAATCCTTTACCTCACCACAGCTGGAAGGAGACTCAGGACAGCGATCCAGTTGTCAGCTGAATCAAGGCGCTGATAACTCAAGAAGGTTCCTCCTTGGAGAAGGATGCGCTTCTACAAGCAAAGCAGCTGTGGAATGAGAGAACCCGGTTGTTTATCTACCGTGAGAAGCTGTGCCGGAGGTACGTCAACCCAAGGACCCATGAGATGGTATGGCAGATAGTAGTCCCCAGAGCAGACATCCAGATGGTGTTAGAAGCCTGCCACGATCAAGCGGGACACTTTGGCTGGAAGAAGCTGGAGACCCTGTTGAAGTGTTGTTTCTATTGGGTGGGAATGCGCAGCTCCATCAAGAGGTGGTGCCAGAATTGTGGACCCTGTGGCCTCAGAAGAAAGGACTACAGCAGTCAGAAGGCACCCCTGCAACCCATCAAGACGACTCGTCCCTTGGAGATCGTGGCCCTGGATCATGTCAAGTTGTCACCCAGCCGGTCAGGATACTCCTATGCCCTGACTATGGTGGATCACTACTCCAGGTTCCTGGTGGTCGCCCCTGTCAAAGATCTGACGGCAGAGACAGCAGCAAAGACGTTCCAAGCGTATTTCTGCAGACCACACGGATATCCTGATCAAGTGCTAACTGACCAAGGCCCAGCCTTCGAGGCCGAATTGTTCAAAGAGTTCTGTCACTTGTACGGGTGTAAGAAGATAAGAACCACTCCGTACCACCCCCAAACTAATGGTCTCTGTGAAAAGATGAACCACATCGTCATTGACCTGCTGAAGACTGTACCACTCGAGGAGAGAAATTGGTGGCCAGACTTACTACCTGACCTGGTAGATCTGTACAATCACATACCGGTGAGTTCCACCAATTGCACCCCAGCTTACCTCATGCGGGCAAGACCAAGAAAGCTGCCCATGGATCTGGAGCTTGGTGTTGTAGAACGAGAAGCAGATGTGACTACTGAAGACTGGGACACAAACAGACAGGAACAGTACAGAAAAGTACAGGCCTGCGTTGAAGATAGTCTCAATCGAGTAAGGGATAAACAAGAAGATCGCTACAACAAAAGTGCGCCAGCTGAACCTTTCGCACCTGGTGAAGTCGTGCTGAAAAGAAAGAGGAGGATACACAAACTCGACGATCAATGGGAAAGAGAGCCCTATGTTGTACAGAATTCAAGGTTTGACAATAAGAAAACGTGTATAATTAGCAAAGATGGAGGAAGAACAACTACCACTGTATCCAAAGATCACCTAAAGTTGTGTCCGGATCTGTTAAAGCTTCAAGAGGAAGAACCTGTTCAGGAAGAGCGTGATGAATCAGTCATACACACAGACTTAGGAGATTTCTGTCATGTGTGCATCGCCACGAAGATCGTCGCGGTTGCACATTCTGACTTCTCACAGCTGAGTTGCTGTTTCTTTGTGTTTGGCAGTTAGGGAGTTAATTCTGTCTGTGCTCAGTTCTGGGACTGGGTGCAGTTTTCTCCCGGCTGCAATTAATTATTTGTTGATTGGTTTCCTTTAAATCTCTGGTTGTCTGTGTTGGGAGTTGCCAGTGAAATTCTTCATGCAGACCACAGATAGGATTGTATCTGTATAGACTTAAGTTAAAGAGCTCCTTAGTTGTTTTAAGCTCACCTTGCTTAGAGTTTAATATCCCAGATCATTTATGTTCCTTCTGTGTTTGAGTGTGTATGCAAGTCTGTGTTTTCTCCAGTCTGTCTTATATGTCTAATCTGTGTATTTAGCAGAGATCAGCCCATATCCCTTTGGTGGTAATCAGAATCCTTCTTAGGACTGATTACAGGGTTCAGGGACTGATAGGAGACAGGGTTAGGCTGGAGACTTGGACCTCTGAACCATTATCAGTACCTCCAAGGTGAGGGATTAGTTAGGACCCCAGTTTAGGGTCAGGTTAGACCCCGGTCCTCCTCTTTCCTGTGACAGTGTATCAAGTCCTCAAGATTAACCCTGAGTTCAACGGATATCGTGTCAGGTAAATCTATTCTATATTTACATGCTGATGTTGCTAATCTATATGTTGTATAGAGTGTTGTTCTTTTAAGAATAGTTTACTGACATCGTACACATATCATAAGACCGCGTGACATTTTCACTGGCCTATAAAATTATTCCCAGTTGCCATGGATCCAGTAGCCCAGCTGGCTCTGCAGTTGCAGGGATTATCCATGGAGCTGACGGACATTAAGTCCAAAGTTTTGTCTCCCTCGGAGCAAACCAGATTTGAACCTAAAGTAGCTCTCCCGGACAGGTTCACTGGTGGGCGAGACAAATTTTTTACCTTCAGGGAAGCATGTAAATTGTATTTTCGGCTTCGGCCTCGATCATCAGGGAGTGAAGAGCAGAGAGTGGGAATTGTTATCTCGCTCCTACAAGGGGACCCTCAATCCTGGGCCTTCTCCCTTCCTCCGGGATCCCCGGCTCTACAGTCAGTAGATCGATTTTTTACTGCCCTGGGTTTGGTATATGATGACCCAGATCGGGTCTCTCTTGCTGAGACAAAATTACGTAAGATACAGCAGGGAGATCGTCCGGCGGAGGAATTTGCTTCTGAGTTCCGTAGATGGGCCACAGATACTCAGTGGAATGACCCAGCTCTTAGGAGCCAGTTTTGTCATGGGCTTTCTGACAAATTAAAGGACGTTTTGGCTCAGTATGATTCTCCTCCATCACTGGAGGCTGCTATGGCCCTAGCTATCCGTACTGATAGACGGCTCCGGGAGAGGTGCGAGGTAACTCCGCCCCCTGTTGTTACTCCACCTACTACTAAAGTCCCTTTTGTTGAGGTTCCCCTTGTCTGTTCGGAGGAGCCTATGCAGTTGGGAGGGACAACATTTCGTAGGAGGGGATTAGCGGTACGCCGCAGGACTAGAAGGTGTTTCTTCTGCGGGAAAGAGGGACATTTTGTTGGGGGATGTCCATCCCGTGCCTTGTTGAGCAAAAAGTCGCCGGAAAACTGTTAATCCCAGGTTGTGTGGTGGACGACAACCTGGGAGTATGTATTTCGTCCGCTAGTTCTTCTCAGTTCCTTGTACCAGTGGAGGTGGTGGTTGGTACGAGAGTGGAGAGATTTTCTGTTCTTCTTGATAGTGGGTCCGGGGCTAATCTGGTTGACGCTCAGTTTGCTCAGGCTCAAGGTATGCATCTGAGTGTATTGGTCAAACCGATCCCTATATTCTCCATTGACGCCAGGCCTCTCGGCCAAGGTAGCTTTGTTCATGAGGTTCATAACATTGACCTTCGGGTAGGGGCAATACATAGGGAACTATTATCTTGTTATGTGTTGGAGGGTCTACCTACTCCTATTGTGTTGGGACTTCCTTGGTTGGTTAAACATAACCCTGTGATTAATTGGCAGTCCAGAGATATAAGCCAATGGGGGGAGTTTTGCAAAAGTAACTGCATGAACACAGTCATCAGTGCGGTCGTGCCTAGTACTTTGCCTCCTTTTTTGGAGGACTTTGGGGATGTGTTCTCTGAGGAGGGGTGTCAGGAGTTGCCTCCTCATCGCGTGTATGACTGCTCTATTAATTTACTTCCTGATGCTAAGTTACCTAAAGCTAGGTTATATAACCTTTCTGGTCCTGAGAGGCAGGCTATGAAAGATTATATTTCGGAAAGTCTGGCCAAAGGGCATATTAGACCTTCATCTTCCCCAGTGGCCGCGGGGTTCTTATTTGTGAAGAAAAAAGATGGAGGCCTACGCCCTTGCTTGGATTTCCGCGAACTTAATCGGATTACTGTTCGAGATCCGTATCCACTCCCTCTGATTCCTGATCTCTTCAATAGTGTTGAGCATTCCGATACTGCAAATATCGGGTATCGGCCGATATTAGCTGTATCGGAATTCCGATTCCGAGTTCCGATATTTTCGTCTTATCGGATACCGGAATCGGGATTGTCACTGTCACTGTCAGTGTCCGTCGGTCGGGTCTGTCAGGAGTCAGCGGCACTTACCCGGCAGAAGATCTCCGGCGGTCACGTCCTGCACTGCTTCATGGCCGCCATCTTCTTTCCCCGGCGGTCACATGCAGTTTCTCGCGATAACTGCAGTGACTGCTGGGTAATCGCGGCCGTAAAGCAGTCAGTCCGATGACGTCACCGCCGGGGAAGCAGGTAATCAGCTGTGCTGCGTTGCAATGACAGGCTCTGCCTGTCATTGCGATGTAGCAGAGCTGGATCGTCGTGGGACTATCGTTCTGGACTGCGTCGGACAGGTGGTATACTGTTGGTTTGTTTTTTTTCTTTTTTTTACAGGAGATCGATGGCGTCGCAGGAATGAGAGAGTAATAAAAGAAATGAAAACTGTGTTGTCTCTTTTATTTCATTAAAAGACTTTTTTCTTGCTGTGTCTTTTTTTTATACATTTAATAACTTTGGGATTAATAATGGATCGGTGTCTTATTGACGCCTATCCATTATTAACCGGGCTTATTGTCACCGTGCAATCAACGGTGACAATAACCCCTTATTACCCCGCTTGCCACCGCTACAGGGCAAGTGGGAAGAGCCGGGTAAAGTGCCACAATTGGCACATCTTTTGATGCGCCAAATGTGGGGCTGCTGTAGCCTGGTATTATCAGGCTGTTGAGGGCCAAAATCCATGGGCCTTGACAGTCTTTTAATACCAGGCCGCAGCAGTCTGCATTTTACTTGGCTGGTTAACAAAAATAGGGGGGATCCCCACACCGTTTTTTTTTCGAGGGGATCCCCTATTTTTGTTAACCAGCCAAGCTAAGCAGACTGCTGTGGCCTGGTATTATCAGGCTGGCAAGGTCCATGGATATTGGATCCTTACCAGCCTGAAAAACCAGGCCTCAGCGGTCTGCTTCATCTGGCTGGTTAACAAAAATAGGGGGGACCCCACGCCAATTTTTTTCGAGGGGATCCCCTATTTTTGTTAATCAGCCAAGATATGCAGACTGCTGTGTGGTTCACTAGGATATATTAACTTTCCAGGGCGGCACCAAGGTCCAGATTTTTGGACTCCCTATAAACCGGCCTGGATACAGCAATCCAGGTCTTGGCCTTACACTAAATCAGCTAGCGGTTTTCTTCATCTGGCTGGTTAACAAAAATAGGGGGGACCCCACGCCAATTTTTTTCGAGGGGATCCCCTATTTTTGTTAATCAGCCAAGATATACAGACTGCTGTGGCCTGGTATTATCAGGCTGGCAAGGTCCATGGATCTTGGCTCCTTAACAGCCTGAAAATCCAGGCCTCAGCGGTTTTCTTCATCTGGCTGGTTAACAAAAATAGGGGGGACCCCACGCCAATTTTTTTCGAGGGACCCCTATTTTTGTTTTAATTCGCGCCAAGAAATACAGCATCTGTTTTGGCCTGTATTATCCACGGCGTGCTGAGGTCCTAGGTTTTTGGCTCCTTAACTAGCCTGAAAATCCAGGCCCCTGCGGTCTCGCTTCTATTTAGGCTGGGGTTAACAAAAAGGGGGGACCCACCGCCATCATGTTTTTCGAAGGGGAACCCCTTTCTTGTTAAACAGTTCCCTCTGATGTCATGATTGTGTCCCTGGCTGACTGAAGTGAACAGGGAATGCAATCAATTAGCTTGGTTACCAGCGGATCGCTGGTCTCCCGCCTGTCACACGCAGCGATGCGTGCCTGTCAGAGGGAAACCAGCGATCAAAAAAAGGTCCTGACATTTCTGCGACGATCAGCGATACCCGGCAGGGGGCTGATCGTCGCTGAATGTCACCACAGCGATATCGCTGGTGAGCTCGCTGCTGCGTCACAAAACTAGTGACTCAGCAGCGATCTCGGTAGCGATATCGCTTGTGGAGACGGGCCCTTAAGCGATGTTACCCGCAGTGTCGCTGTCCCAGATCGCTGCCTGAGCTGCCTGTTTGGCAGCTCAGCAGCGATCATGTAGCGATACACCAGCGATCCTGACAAGTGCATATCGTTGTCGGGATCGCTGGTGTATCGTTATGTGACACCCAGCCTTTACTCTCCTGTCAGGCAGGAGAGGAACTCATTCATTTGGGGTTTACTGTGAGGCTGCAGCATTAGCTGCGGTCCCTGCAGTAAACATTAACCCTTTCTGAAGGATTACACCGTGGGACCTGACTGTGCATGGGATAGGTAAGAATAATTTTGCTTTTTTATTTTATTTTTATTACAGGAAATGGTTTTTGCAGTAAAATAAAAGATGGTCAAAAACATGTGTCTTTATTTCATTAAAATGATTTTTAATTAAAGTGTGTGTGTTTTATTTTTATTTCATGCAATAGGATTAATAATTGATAGTTGTCTAATTGACAGCTCTCAATTATTAACCTGGCTTAAGGTCACCTTTCAATAGCAAGGTGGCTTTAACCCCATATTAACCCATTCGCCACCGCTACAGGGCAATGGGAATAGACGGGCAAAGTGCCAGAAAGGGCGAATCTAATTATAGATTTGTCTTTCCTGGGGTGTCTGGGGGCAGATGTTAGTAGCCGGGGGGGCAAAAATAATGGTCCCTCTCTGGGCTATTATTATCTGCCCCCACTCACTGGCTTTGTCTGTCTGGTTGCGAAAATAGGGCGGGAGCCCACGCATTTTTTTTCAGCAATTTTACACCTCATATATATATATACATGTCATTGAATTTGTGACACATATATATATATATTTATATTTGTAGTTCATACACTTCTACATAGTATAATAGCCGCTAATTCAATTGCCGGCTTTTGTGAAAATGCAGAACCCGACATGAAATGACACTTGGTGTACATAGGGTTAACCATGTCTTTTCATGTCCTTTGCTATCTAATTTGCACAAACAATTAAATCAGACTATGTGTGCAAAATTTCACACCTGTAGGGGTTAATTAAAGGTGTAAATTCGTAGCAAAAAAGTCCGTTTTTTTTACAAAGAATTTACACCTTTAATTAACCCCTACAGGTGTGAAATTTTGCACACATAGTCTGATTTAATTGTTTGTGCAAATTAGATAGCAAAGGACATGAAAAGACATGGTTAACCCTATGTACACCAAGTGTCATTTCATGTCGGGTGACATGAAATGACACTTGGTGTACATAGGGTTAACCATGTCTTTTCATGTCCTTTGCTATCTAAGGCCGGAATCACACTGGCGACAAAATCGGACGACTGCAATGCGATGAAATATCGCATTGCAGTCGGACCTATGTTAATCTATGGAGCAGCTCCCAGTATCAGATTTTTTGTGGTCCGTTTTAAACGTCCGTGTACAATCGCAGCATGCTGCGATTGTCACCGATTGTCGGTCGACAATCGCCAATGCAAGTCTATGGGAGCGATGAAAAATCTGATTACAAACGGACCACACTGTGTGACTTGCGATGAAATCGCATCGGTGTCCTTTAGAAAAGCCGGCAATTCATCCCCGCCTATACTGTAAAATCACACTGACAGCTTTAATAAAGACTAGAAAGAATAGATATATACACATAGAACACATACATATATATATACATGTCATTGTGACATGTATATATACATATATTTATAGTTCCTAGACTTCTACATACTGTAATAGCCGCTAATTCAATTGCCGGGTTTTGTGAAATCACAGAAGCCGACATGAAATGATACATTGTTTCCACACATTTAACCATGTAATTTCATGTATTTTTATATATGTTTGAAACATACAATTACATGAGTGTATTTGTGCAAAATTTCAGACATGTAGGGGTTAATTAAAGGTGTAATTTCGTTGAAAAAAAATGCGTGGGCTCCCGCTGTATTTTCTCCACCAGACAGACAAAGCAAAGCGAGTGGGGGCAGATAATAATAGCCCAGGGAGGGTGCATTTTTTTGTGCCCCCCTTGGCTACTAACATCTGCCCCCAGACACCCCAGAAAGGGCAAATCTATAATTAGATTCGCCCTTTCTGGCACTTTGCCCGTCTATTCCCATTGCCCTGTAGCGGTGGCGAATGGGTTAATCTCACCTTACTGTCACCTTGCAATTGAAAGGTGACCTTAAGGCAGGTTAATGATTGATAGCTGTCAATTAGACAACTATCAATTATTAATCCTATTGAAGTAAATAAAAAAACACACACACTTTAAGAATAAATAATTTTAATGAAATAAAAACACATTTTTTTGACCATATTTTATTTTACACTAAATCCGTGCGAAGCCATTGATCTCCTAAAATAAAGAAAAAGAAATAAAACAACATTATTCTTACCTATTCCGCCGATCTGTCACGTCCCACGCTGTAATCCTTCACAAAGGGTTAACTAGCTTTGAGCCAAGCAGTGCAAGTAATCCTGCATGCTCAGCTCAAAGCTCATGAATGAATAAGTTCCTCTCCTGGCGACAGGAGAGGATGTGTTTCATGAATGAAGCTTAATTGATTGTGTCCACTTTCCCTTTAGGTCAGGTCACTACAGTTAAATTGGCAAGAAATCAATTAAGCTCCATTCATGAATCTATTCCTCTACTTTCGCTGGGAGAGGAAGTTATTCATTCAGGGGAATACAGGTCTGAGACAGCATTATTAGCTCTCTGCGACCTTTAACCTGTTAACCCTTTCTGATGGATTACACCGTGGGACCTGACTGTACATCGGATTGGTAAGTATAATTTTGCTTTTTTATTTTATTTTTATTACAGGAAATGGTTTTAGCAGGAAAATAAAATATGGTCAAAAACTGTGTGATTATTTAATTAAACTTATTTTTTATTAAAGTGTGTGTGTTTGATTTTTCTTTCATACAATAGGATTAATAATTGATAGTTGCCTAATTGACAGCTATCAATTATTAACCTGGCTTAAAGTGACCTTTCAATTGCAAGGTCATTTTAACCCCTTATTAACCCATTCGCCACCGCTACAGGGCAATGGGAATAGACGGGCAAAGTGCCAGAAAGGGCGAATCTAATTATAGATTTGCCCTTTCTGGGGTGTCTGGGGGCAGATGTTAGTAGCCAGGGGGGGCACAAAAAAAATGTACCCTCCCTAGGCTATTATTATCTGCCCCCACTCGCTTGCTTTGTCTGTCTGGTGGAGAAAATACAGCGGGAGCCCACGCATTTTTTTTTAACGAATTTACACCTTTAATTAACCCCTACATGTCTGAAATTTAGCACACATATACTCATGTAATTGTATGTTTCAAACATATATAAAAATACATGAAATTACATGGTTAAATGTGTGGAAACAATGTATCATTTCATGTCGGCTTCTGTGATTTCACTGAAGCCGGCAATTGAATTAGCGGCTATAACAGTATGTAGAAGTGTAAGAACTATAAATATATGTATATATATATATGTCACAATGACATATATATATATATATATATATATATATTATATATATATGTGTATATATCTATTCTTTCTTTTGGCATTTAAATACTATTCTTTTGGATCCATTATATGTCAGTTTTGCAAGCCTGCGAGAAAATCTCGCAAGTCGGATGAAAATCGGATGTTACAAGGTACACACACATGCGATTAAATCGCATCTTTGAAGGAAAATCGGATGCCAGAAGGATGTGTGATGTTTTTATTTTGATCCGATTGTCGACCGTCTAAAACGTACCGATTTTTTGTGGTTGTGTGTGACTCCAGCCTAATTTGCACAAACAATTAAATCAGACTATGTGTGCAAAATTTCACACCTGTAGGGGTTAATTAAAGGTGTAAATTCGTAGCAAAAAAAGTCCGTTTTTTTTACAACGAATTTACACCTTTAATTAACCCCTACAGGTGTGAAATTTTGCACACATAGTCTGATTTAATTGTTTGTGCAAATCAGATAGCAAACGACATGAAAAGACATGGTTAACCCTATGTACACCAAGTGTCATTTCATGTCGGGTGCTTCTGTCTTTTCACTGAAGCCGGCTTTACCCGGCAATTGAATGAGAGGATATTTTACTATGTAGAAGTGTATAAACTATACATATATGTATATATATATGTCACAATGACATGTATATATATATATATATATGTATTCTATGTGTGTATATTTAGTGTTTACAAGGAAAGAATGGGTTTTTTTTAGTTGCGATATTTTGTTCCCATAGACTTACATGGGACTTCCGGTATCGGTATCGGGTATCGCCGATATTTTAGTGATATCGGCGATACCATTCCGATTCCGATACTTTAGGATATCGGAAAGTATCGCTCAACTCTACTCTTCAATCAAATTGTTGGCGCCAAATGGTTCTCTAAATTGGATCTCAGGGGGGCATATAATCTGATTAGGATAAAAGAGGGGGATGAGTGGAAAACGGCGTTTAACACGCCGGAGGGACATTATGAGAACCTTGTCATGCCTTTTGGTCTGACTACTGCACCAGCAGTATTCCAACATTTTGTTAATGACATTTTTCGTCATCTGGTGGGGCTGTTTGTGGTCGTATATTTGGATGACATTTTAATTTACTCACCAGATCTTGTGTCTCACCAGGAGCATGTGAGACAGGTGTTGCAGATCTTGCGAGACAATAAACTATACGCCAAACTGGAAAAGTGTGTATTCGCCGTACAGGAACTTCAGTTTTTGGGTTTCTTGGTGTCAGCCTCCGGTTTCCGTATGGACCCTGAAAAGGTGAGAGCAGTGCTTGAATGGGATCAGCCAGAGGATCTTAAGGCTCTGCAGCGTTTTCTGGGGTTTGCTAACTACTACCGGAAATTTATTTGTAATTTCTCATCTGTTGTCAAACCTCTCACTGACATGACAAGAAAAGGGACGGATTTTTCTAAATGGTCGGACAAAGCTTGCCAAGCTTTTTCCTCTTTGAAAAAATGTTTTGCTTCGGCACCCGTTCTCATCCAACCAGATGCATCACAGCCGTTCGTTGTGGAGGTGGACGCGTCTGACGTAGGGGTGGGTGCAATATTGTCCCAGGGTCCGTCCCCTGGTAAATGGCATCCGTGCGCTTTCTTTTCTAAAAAATTGTCGTCCGCCGAAAGGAATTATGATATCGGCAATAGGGAACTTTTGGCCATTAAGTTGGCTTTTGAAGAATGGCGTCACTTTTTGGAGGGGGCAGTCCACCCGGTCACCGTCATTACTGATCACAAGAACCTGCTGTATTTGGAATCTGCTAAGCGTCTGAATTCCAGACAAGCTCGATGGTCGTTGTTTTTTACCAGGTTTAATTTTGTTGTCACTTATCGCCCTGGATCTAAGAATGTTAAGGCGGATGCCTTGTCTCGCAGTTTCCCAGGGGCCGGGAAAATGGATGACCCGATTCCTATCCTTCAGGAGGGGGTGGTAGTGTCGGCTGTATGTTCTGAGCTTGAGGAGGAGGTGTTAGAGGCTCAGGGGGACGCACCTGCAGGACCTCCAGGGAGACTGTTTGTCCCAAATCAGTTGAGACAAAAGGTTATTGAGGCACATCATAATTCTGCTTTAGCAGGACATCCAGGGAGTAAGGCTACTTTAGATCTCCTTTCTCGCCGGTTTTGGTGGCCTAACGTTAATAAAGATGTTTTAACTTTTGTCGCGTCCTGTGGGGTTTGTGCTCGCTCTAAGACCCCTCATACCCGTCCGTCTGGGACCCTCTTACCCTTGAAACTTCCGGAGCGTCCATGGACTCATTTGTCTATGGACTTCATCACGGACCTTCCTCAGTCGTCAGGGAAGACTGTCATACTGGTGGTTGTTGACAGGTTCAGTAAGATGGCACATTTCATTGCTCTTCCTGCCCTCCCTAATGCTAAAACTCTGGCGCAGGTGTTCATTGGGGAGATTGTGAGACTTCATGGGTTGCCTTCTGATGTGGTGTCAGATAGGGGGTCTCAGTTTGTGTCCAAGTTTTGGAGGGCATTTTGTTTACGTCGGGGGATGCAATTGTCATTTTCCTCGGCTTTTCATCCGCAGACCAATGGTCAGACAGAGCGTCTGAATCAAAGCCTAGAGACTTATCTTCGGTGTTTTGTCTCAGAGAACCAGGAGGACTGGTCTTCTTTCTTGCCTCTGGCAGAGTTCGCTCTTAACAACAGGCGGAGCGAGTCCACTGGTAAGTCCCGTTTTTTGGGGCATATGGTTTTCATCCCCAGTTTTGTACATTCAATGGGGGGGGCCCTTCTGGGGTTCCTGAGGAGGAGCGTTTCTCGTTGTCACTTGCTTCAGTGTGGAGAGGTGTATTGAATAATCTGAGTGCTATGGGGAACCGTTATAAACGTATGGCTGATAGGAGGAGAGTTTCTGGTCCAGATCTTAATGTGAACGATCTGGTATGGTTGTCTACCAGGAATATAAAACTTAAAGTTCCCTCCTGGAAGCTGGGCCCCAGATTCATCGGGCCGTACAGGATCAGTTCCATAATTAATCCTGTGGCATTTCGTCTGGACCTCCCTCCTACGTTTAAAATTCATAATGTGTTCCACAAGTCATTACTTAAGAGTCACGTGGCACCAGTCATACCATCACCTCTACCTCCTCCTCCAGTGGTGGTCAATGGTAACTTGGAGTTTCAAGTGTCAAAGATCATTGACTCACGTCTGAATCGCCGGTCCCTTCAGTACTTGGTGCATTGGAAGGGGTATGGTCCAGAGGAGAGGACGTGGGTTCCTGCGTCTGACATTAACGCAGATCGTTTGGTGCGGACCTTCCACAGAACTCACCCGGGCAAACCTGGCCCTGAGGGTCCGGAGGCCCCTCGTAGAAGGGGGGGTACTGTCATGTGTGCATCGCCACGAAGATCGTCGCGGTTGCACATTCTGACTTCTCACAGCTGAGTTGCTGTTTCTTTGTGTTTGGCAGTTAGGGAGTTAATTCTGTCTGTGCTCAGTTCTGGGACTGGGTGCAGTTTTCTCCCGGCTGCAATTAATTATTTGTTGATTGGTTTCCTTTAAATCTCTGGTTGTCTGTGTTGGGAGTTGCCAGTGAAATTCTTCATGCAGACCACAGATAGGATTGTATCTGTATAGACTTAAGTTAAAGAGCTCCTTAGTTGTTTTAAGCTCACCTTGCTTAGAGTTTAATATCCCAGATCATTTATGTTCCTTCTGTGTTTGAGTGTGTATGCAAGTCTGTGTTTTCTCCAGTCTGTCTTATATGTCTAATCTGTGTATTTAGCAGAGATCAGCCCATATCCCTTTGGTGGTAATCAGAATCCTTCTTAGGACTGATTACAGGGTTCAGGGACTGATAGGAGACAGGGTTAGGCTGGAGACTTGGACCTCTGAACCATTATCAGTACCTCCAAGGTGAGGGATTAGTTAGGACCCCAGTTTAGGGTCAGGTTAGACCCCCGGTCCTCCTCTTTCCTGTGACAGTGTATCAAGTCCTCAAGATTAACCCTGAGTTCAACGGATATCGTGTCAGGTAAATCTATTCTATATTTACATGCTGATGTTGCTAATCTACAGTGCCTACAAGTAGTATTCAACCCCCTGCAGATTTAGCTGGTATGATAAGATGCAAATAAGTTAGAGCCTTCAAACTGCAAACGAGAGTAGGATTTATTAACAGAAGCATAAATCTTACAAAACAAAAAGTTATGTTGCTCAGTTGAATTTTAATAAATTTTAAACATAAAAGTGTGGGTCAATTATTATACAACCCCTATGTTTAATAATTCGTGGAATAACCCTTGTTTGCAATTACAGCTAATAATCGTCTTTTATAAGACCTGATCAGGCCGGCACAGGTCTGTGGAGTTATCTTGGCCCACTCCTCCATGCAGATCTTCTCCAAGTTATCTAGGTTCTTTGGGTGTCTCATGTGGACTTTAATCTTGAGCTCCTTCCACAAGTTTTCAATTGGGTTAAGGTCAGGAGACTGACTAGGCCACTCCAACACCTTGACTTTTTCCCTCTTGAACCAGGCCTTGGTTTTCTTGGCTGTGTGCTTTGGGTCGTTGTCTTGTTGGAAGATGAAATTACGACCCATCTTAAGATCCTTGATGGAGGAGCGGAGGTTCTTGGCCAAAATCTCCAGGTAGGCCGTGCTATCCATCCTCCCATGGATGCTGACCAGATGGCCAGGCCCCTTGGCTGAGAAACAGCCCCACAGCATGATGCTGCCACCACCATGCTTGACTGTAGGGATGGTATTCTTGGGGTCGTATGCAGTGCCATCCAGTCTCCAAACGTCACGTGTGTGGTTGGCACCAAAAATCTCGATCTTGGTCTCATCAGACCATAGAACCTTGAACCAGTCTGTCTCAGAGTCCTCCAAGTGATCATGAGCAAACTGTAGACGAGCCTTGATATGACGCTTTGAAAGTAAAGGTACCTTACGGGCTTGTCTGGAACGGAGACCATTGCGGTGGAGTACGTTACTTATGGTATTGACTGAAACCAATGTCCCCACTGCCATGAGATCTTCCCGGAGCTCCTTCCTTGTTGTCCTGGGTTAGCCTTGACTCTTCGGACAAGCCTGGCCTCGGCACGGGAGGAAACTTTCAAAGGCTGTCCAGGCCGTGGAAGGCTAACAGTAGTTCCATAAGCCTTCCACTTACGGATGATGCTCCCAACAGTGGAGACAGGTAGGACCAACTCCTTGGAAAGGGTTTTGTATCCCTTGCCAGCCTTGTGACCCTCCACGATCTTGTCTCTGATGGCCTTGGAATGCTCCTTTGTCTTTCCCATGTTGACCATGTATGAGTGCTGTTCACAAGTTTGGGGAGGGTCTTAAATAGTCAGAAAAGGCTGGCAAAAGAGATCATTAATCCACACATGTGAAGCTCATTATTCTTGGTGCCTGAACTACTTCTTAATACTTTAGGGGGACCAAACAGAATTCTTGTGGTTTGAGGGGTTGAATAATAAATGACACTCTGAATTAACTTTTAACGTTTTTTAAAAAAAAAAATAATAATTAAAACAAAAATTTTTGCTGCAGTGTATTTCCCACTTCCAGGCTGATCTACAGTACAAATGTCACAATGGCAAGTTAATTCCGCATGTGTCAACCAGCTAAATATGCAGGGGGTTGAATACTACTTGTAGGCACTGTATATGTTGTATAGAGTGTTGTTCTTTTAAGAATAGTTTACTGACATCGTACACATATCATAAGACCGCGTGACAATTTCCCCACGGATTGGCCCAGAATTGGGGAAGCCGTAATCATTCCCGTGCTTCAATTCTATCAACCTCAAGGAGAACCTCTACATTCAGTTGCACCAGTTGTTGCAGTAGAGTCAGTTCCAGAAGAACCTGCCCCAGCAGAACCCCAAGAAGCAGAACCCCAAGAAGCGGAATCCAAGAAGCTGAATCTCAGGAAGAAGGATCCCCTGCAGAAGTCGAGCCAGTTCACCCAGCTCACAGTATACTTGCCAGATCCCTAGAGAGGCTAAGGCAGTACTACAACCTACCAGCATGCAGGAATAACAGGGTAACTGACACCTCACCTACCACTACACCACGTAGGTCAGTACGAATAACAAGGGGGCAATTACCTGTTAGGTACAGAGAGTAGGACCTAACACATGTAAATAATTATCTAAAACCACTGTATATAAATGTATATATTGTTGTTATAATATGCCTTAATATACCGGTATTTCTTAAACTATGTTTTCCTTTATTTATTATTATTACAACTTCATGCATGTTTTGCAATATATTTTTTATTTTGTTTTATTTTAGGATATTTGCTTCTTGTTTTTTGTTTCTCTGTTTAATGGTCATGTGTTTGATATGCATTTACATTTTGCATACACATCAACTTACTTTTTCAGTTCAGACCCAGTTTTTCATTTAGTTCTCAGTGCATTTTGTGCATATAAGGGTGTGACCGCCCTGCTTTTGAGCTGAAAAATCCATCCTGTCTGGCCTATGCTTCAACTGGTGGGTTCAGTCCCTCTGCCTTGTTCACATTTACGTCACTTGACAAGTGGAAAGGTTTTTAATATTAGAGTAGGACTGTCCCACAAAGGGTTGCCTTGACGTGGCGGGATGGCTTGTACATTCTTTTGATCAAAATTATGTTTACCAAATACCCTTTTTATTATTATTACAACTTCATGCATGTTTTGCAATATATTTTTTATTTTGTTTTATTTTAGGATATTTGCTTCTTGTTTTTTTGTTTTCTCTGTTTAATGGTCATGTGTTTGATATGCATTTACATTTTGCATACACATCAACTTACTTTTTCAGTTCAGACCCAGTTTTTCATTTAGTTCTCAGTGCATTTTGTGCATATAAGGGTGTGACCGCCCTGCTTTTGAGCTGAATAATCCATCCTGTCTGGCCTATGCTTCAACTGGTGGGTTCAGTCCCTCTGCCTTGTTCACATTTACGTCACTTGACAAGTGGAAAGGTTTTTAATATTAGAGTAGGACTGTCCCACAAAGGGTTGCCTTGACGTGGCGGGATGGCTTGTACATTCTTTTGATCAAAATTATGTTTACCAAATACCCTTTTTATTATTATTACAACTTCATGCATGTTTTGCAATATATTTTTTATTTTGCTTTATTTTAGGATATTTGCTTCTTGTTTTTTGTTTTCTCTGTTTAATGGTCATGTGTTTGATATGCATTTACATTTTGCATACACATCAACTTACTTTTTCAGTTCAGACCCAGTTTTTCATTTAGTTCTCAGTGCATTTTGTGCATATAAGGGTGTGACCGCCCTGCTTTTGAGCTGAATAATCCATCCTGTCTGGCCTATGCTTCAACTGGTGGGTTCAGTCCCTCTGCCTTGTTCACATTTACGTCACTTGACAAGTGGAAAGGTTTTTAATATTAGAGTAGGACTGTCCCACAAAGGGTTGCCTTGACGTGGCGGAATGGCTTGTACATTCTTTTGATCAAAATTATGTTTACCAAATACCCTTTTTATTATTATTACAACTTCATGCATGTTTTGCAATATATTTTTTATTTTGTTTTATTTTAGGATATTTGCTTCTTGTTTTTTGTTTTCTCTGTTTAATGGTCATGTGTTTGATATGCATTTACATTTTGCATACACATCAACTTACTTTTTCAGTTCAGACCCAGTTTTTCATTTAGTTCTCAGTGCATTTTGTGCATATAAGGGTGTGACCGCCCTGCTTTTGAGCTGAAAAATCCATCCTGTCTGGCCTATGCTTCAACTGGTGGGTTCAGTCCCTCTGCCTTGTTCACATTTACGTCACTTGACAAGTGGAAAGGTTTTTAATATTAGAGTAGGACTGTCCCACAAAGGGTTGCCTTGATGTGGCGGGATGGCTTGTACATTCTTTTGATCAAAATTATGTTTACCAAATACCCTTTTTATTATTATTACAACTTCATGCATGTTTTGCAATATATTTTTTATTTTGTTTTATTTTAGGATATTTGCTTCTTGTTTTTTTGTTTTCTCTGTTTAATGGTCATGTGTTTGATATGCATTTACATTTTGCATACACATCAACTTACTTTTTCAGTTCAGACCCAGTTTTTCATATAATACTGAAACAAGTGAATGGACATTATTTTTGCTTGTTTTCCCTACCCTTTTTGAGCATCCTTTTCCAAAAGAGACTGGGACTTTTATGGTTGCTCAATTCCTCATTGTGTTAATGTATATAGTTGTTCATTTACTGTTATGCAACAGTTCAAGAATGCCTTACCTCCTGTAAAGAAGAGTTATTTATACAATGTTTATTGTTCTTTGTTTTGTATTTCAGCCCCGGAGTGCTGAGTTCTACAAGGGGGAATGTGGAGCCCAGCTGCGACTGAATCCATATCTCCCAGAAGGGTGCACTGAAAGAATACACCACTAGAGGTCATTATGCACCTTCACACACGTTCATCTTATCCCAAAGACCACCAGAGGGAGCTGTTTTATACATATAAAAGAAGCTGAACATAGGAAGTTTCAGTTTAGTTTAGCTCAGTTCAGTGCAGCCATCTCAGAGAGTGCAGTGATCTTAGAGAGCTCAGTCAGTCTGCAGAAAGGGAAGTGCAGAGCTGAGGTTAGAGAGGCTGCAGAGCTATTCAGTTCAAGAGCAAGTGGAGTCTAGTAGAGAGTGGAAGAGAAATCACTCCAGCCTAGTCAGAGCTGAATCTAGGAGTGTAGCTCAGAGAGAAAGCGTGCCAACGCTTAGAGAGCGGCGAAGAGGCAGCCCACCAACTGCCAGTGTGTGATCGTGTGAGGATCCAGGTAGGCCGAAGGCGAGTGGAGAGTTAATGAGACAAAGGAGCCTTAATAGCTTACCTCAGCAAGTATTGACCGGACACCGGGGTCCGAGCCTATAGGGATCTCCATGACCCATTAGGAGAACACCGGAGTTCCTGGAGGACTACAAGTCCCAGGAGTACCACAGAGCTGATACGTAGCAGGATCAGGAGGACGGAGTCTAGCATTGCACTGCAAATAGAGACTGTGTACTTCAAGAAGAGGTCCAATCACAAGGTCAGCCAGGTGCAAGACGGAGACCAAGTTAGACCTAGCTACAAGCAGGTCAGGACTTTATCACATAAAGGCAAGGAACAGGAGGCCACACACCTACTCAGTGGAGTGTGCACCCTTCACCCTACAGTGCTCCGGGGAGTGCCTGCAACATCTTCAGTAAAGGTACTAAAGTGACTTATCTGTGTGCCTACCTTATTGCCCCTGACTGCCGGGTCCCCGTCTGTCCTGCATTATTACTCCGTCGCACACTCCACTATGCTACATCTCTCCTGCATCCCCACACATCTATCTGCCCTGGAGGAGAACTCAGCCTTACTTGTGGAAGGCTTACCATCTAGCTGCACAGTATTAACCCTTCAGTGGATCTGAATAGCAGCGCTGGTCATCCTGACCAGGCACCACAAGTGGCATCACGAATCCCCATACCAATATTCAATTCACCTGTAAATATCCCCCATTTCAGTGAGCCCCAGGGCCACAGACCGAGCCGTGTGCTGCCCGTGACATCCCCCATAGAAGTCGACGGGCTTGGTGCCGAGTACCCCAAGGCCCTGGTGGGCGGCTCAATATGCCAGAACTGTGCTCAACTCTCTCTCTCATATCTCACTTCCACCTTATAAATGACACATCAAAACAAGCAGCTACACTACTAGGAAATCTCACATTTTTACACACTTCAACTTAGCACAATTAAAGCACCTTATAAGTATAAATTAGTCACCTATCAAATTTTTTGAAAAAGTGATCTGTTCTTGTCGAATTTGAAAACTCTAGTTCAAACTAGAGTATGCACATATCCAAAAAGCAGGTGCTTGCAGCAGGAAATTGTATTGATGTGGCATGTATGGATGTAAAATTTGATTAATTAAACTGATGTGCAAAAAAAAGTCATTTTTGACCTACACACACACATTGTGGGTTACACAGTTTCCATTCAATGTCTGTAATTTGAGCAATTTTCTTTTTAAAAGACAATTCCTGCTCCCATCCTTTACAAAAAGGATTGAACAAAAAATGAATACAGTTGGATCTAACAAGCATGCACCCTATCTCTAAGGCCACATTCACACTTTCAGTATTTGGTAAGTATTTCACATCAGTATTTGTAAGCCAAAACCAGGAGTGGGTGATAAATACAGAAGTAGTGACGTGTTTCTATTGTACTTTTCCTCTGATTGTTCCACTCCTGGTTTTGGCTTACAAATACTGAAGGAAAATACTGAACGCATGAAAGTGGCCTTACACTGATTTCATTTTTTTTATGTAAAAAAAAGTTACGGCTTGCTGCAACTTTCTGCTGCATGAAGAATTAAGGAAAAATATGCAATTAAAATGCAGCGTGACGAATGCCAGCTACACCATATCACTGATCAATCACACTTAGTCTAGCACTGCTGCTTTCACCTCTTCTGTCTCTCACTTCCTCTATCAATTGAATCTCTGTATTATTTGCATACTACTATACTCATCTTCACTGCTGCAGTTGTACAACACATCACTGTCTGTTTTACTATCATATAAATGCACATCAGGGCAGATGCTCAGGCACTTTAGAGCACTTGTATTCATTGGCGTCTATTTCAGTTAATATACGATCACCCTGCTCATGTTTGGTAATTGTTGTTTATGCCCATGGTTTTTTGATGCCATAACACTTGGTTTAATTGCATGGCTGCTTATAATGATATATACTATTATTATATAACATCTTATTGAATACATTGTTACAAAAATATATGCAATAGCTCCAATCCTGTTCGCCCCATGCACACTTGCTCTACATTTAGGTTTGTCTCCTGCTTCCCCTGCCTGTACAATATATTGCCTAATAAAGATTTGTTATATTTTATTAATACTATATGGTACTTCTTGATAATTGTTTTTTTTTCCTTTTTTGAACACACTAATGTCTGTAATTTTTTTCCAATGTTTCTCTATCTTTATTGCTGATCTGTGATAGCTGATATTCTTTCACATTCATAAATCTCTGTAAAATGGCTGCTGTATTCCTTGTCTCAGCTTCTATACAGACTATGCTATTCCCTTTTTGAATGGCTGTTCTAAACCATGTGATGTTATAGCTGCAAGGCATTATGTGGAAGCTTTAGTGATCATTCCTTAGTTTATGCTAACCATGGCTGATGAAATTTTCTGGAATGTGTAAAATCATGGAGGGCATTTATATTATTTTTGTTTGTTTAAATCAAGACACAATCTACAAATTTTGTAAGATGTGACTCAAACTGAATTCACATTGAATCAATTCGCTCATCTCTAGTTCATCTCAAGCATATGCAGCAATACCCTATTTATTCATATAAAAAAATATATGTTCAGCTCATCTCTCATGACAAACAATGTAAAACCCTTGGGGAGAGCACAGATAAAAGTCCTTATTGGAAATATGAAGCAAGGAAGAAAGAAAAGACATTTCCAGCACTTGGTTTCTAATGTAGAATAAAAATTATAACGTTCATTAGAACAAAAAAAAAACATTTTACTACTTTTTCACTGGACGTGCTAGTTAGACATGAGCGAATATGTTCTTTATGTTCAGCTCCCTCCTTATTCGGCAAGATATAGCGTTTACCGAAGAAGCTGCAGTGGGAACCCGGATGCCTGGAGCGCTCCCGGTAATCAGGTATCCGGCGCTGCAGCTGCATGTGTCACGGCTGGGTGACAGTCATAACAAATGCATGGAGAGCCTGTGTGTTGTGACTGTAACACAGCCACAACACATGCAGCTGCGGTGCCGGACACCTGATTATCAGGAGCACTCCAGGCATTTGGGTTCCCGCTGCAACTTCTTCGGTAAGCGCTATAGCTTACTGAATAAGGAGGGAGTCGAACATATTCGCTTATGTCTAGTGCTAATAAGCGTTATTATTTTTATTCTACATCGGATCTGGATCTTTTGCTTCTTTCCTTTGATTCAAATTCCCTATTTATGCTTAACAACTCAATTACTCCAATTGATATTTATTGCAATTCAGGTAGAATTTTATAACTCCCTGAAACTTCCAAAATATTAATGCTTATGACATTTGTATTCTATCAACGTGAAAAGAAAAAGAGACTTATGGTGGACACTACTTCACCACAGATGCTTTACTTTATTTACAGTATTTAGTGAATGCAACCCAAAATTGCATAGGGGCAATGATTTGTATTCTGTAAGAGAAGGCTGGAAAGTGCATGCCTACATACTAGATACTATTTGTTGGTAATATAACCATTTCATTTAATCAATTCTATGCCATTTAGACCATAACCCAATTGATTATTCTATTTCTCTAGTGTGCTTCCTAAGTAACTTAGCTCATCAGGGTGTTAGCGGCAGGTCTCTGTATATCAGCATGTTTAAAGATCAATCGCTTGCAATTTTTGTTAGCGCATCCAATGTAGATCAATGCTTGTTTAACAAATGAGATTCTAGTTAGGCCTAATTAATTCCCTACCAGGAACTTGTATGATTGCTTATGCAAATTTATTGATGAGAGAAATCAGCACTAGACACCTATTATGTATATTTATTACCCGCACTTAGCATTTGTAATGCAAATCAAAATGATTATTACAGTAAGTGGTTTCACTTTAAATGTCATACCTCTGAATCTACAAACGTGAACCCTACAGTTAGGTCAGAGTGTCGTTAGTGGGAACAGATTGTAACATGCAATGTGCTGTGTTAACAATAATTGAGTGCAGATGCTTCATAGATCCCCAAAATGTAGCTAAATATACCCACAGTCCTTCATAACGATGCACAGAAAGCACTTGCTGCAGACACACCTGCTCCCGTAATGCAGAGCTCATTACAGATATATATATTGTCGTTGGCATGATTATAATTCTTACGAAATCAATAGTATTATTTTAACTACCAAACATAGGAAGATTACATAATGTCAAAATTAGGTACTGATAATCACTAGATTTATTTAACTGGATATTTGCAAGTGTAATTTAATTTAATGAGTTATTTATAAAGTATATGCTACCTGCTTTTATAGTGCACAACATGAACTGAAAGCATTTGCAGTGGCTCAATAAACTGGCTCCAGTGTAAACTTTTTTGCCATAACATCTAAGTAGATTGCAATTTTGCAATCCTTTTACTTAACTATTATCAATGCTGAAGGAGACCACTCTTAAAAAGTTTTTACCCATTATTCAATATCAACTGATTTATGGTGCAGACAAAACTGCTAGAACTGAGTGATCACAATGAGGTAACTGTACAGCATGACACAGTAAATCACTGCAAACTGTAAAGTACCGTTATATAATGGATTATATGCATTTACAGTTCTCCCATTCCCCAAGACCCACAAACAGACATAGTGGTGGAGTTGGCATACTCCTGTCCCCACAATGCACTTTCCAGGTCATCCCCCCAATTCCATCACTCTCATTCCCTTCTTTTGAGGTCCACACCATCAGGCTCTTCCATCCCCTCTCCCTCAGAGTAGCGGTCATATATCGGCCCCCAGGCTCACCCACCCAGTTCCTTGACCACTTCTCAGTCTGGCTGCCGCACTTCATGTCCTCAGAACTACCAACCCTTATCCTTGGAGACTTCAACATCCCCATTAACAGCCCTACTTCCACATCTGCATCTCAGCTTCTATCACTAACCACTTCTCTAGGCCTCTCACAGCTTTCAACCTCTGAGACACACAAGGATGGCAACACCCTTGACCTGGTCTTTGTCCGCCTCTGTTCAATCTCCCACCTAAATAACTCACCGCTTCCACTCTCTGACCACAACATTCTCTCCTTCACGCTCACAAATCCTCCACCACCCCAGCGCACTCCTACCTACCACACATTCAGAAATCTACAAGCCTTTAACCCTCAGACACTTTCAGACTCCCTACACTCATCGCTGTCCCCAATCTCCTCTTTTTCCTGTCCTGATCTGGCTGTTCATCACTACAATGACATTCTTAAAAGCACCCTTGACCAAGTAGCACCGCTCACCCTCAGAACCTCCAAACACACAGTAAAACAGCCCTGGCTCACATTGCAAACTCGACTTCTTCAGCGATGCTCTAGGAGTGCTGAACGCCTCTGGAGAAAAACCTGCACACCAGAAGACTTCATCCACTTTAAATTCATGTTAAGAACTTATAATGCTGCCCTTCACCTCGCCAAACAGACCTACTTCACCACACTGATCTCCTCACTAGCCAACAACCCCAAGAAACTTTTTGACACTTTTCACTCCCTCCTCAGGCCAAAAGCACAAGCCCCTATCACAGACATTTGTGCTGACGACCTGGCCTCCCACTTTATAGAAAAAATAGATACTATCCGTCAGGAAATCTGCTCTCAACCACCAAGTGCTGTGACTCCCATCCCACCCTGCATTTCCCCTGGCTCACTTTCCACATTTGATCCCATCACAGAAGAAGAAGTCTCCAGACTCCTCTCTTCCTCTCGTCCGACTACATGCACTACCGACCCCATCCCCTCACATCTCCTCCAGTCTCTCTCTCCAGTTGTCACAACTCACCTAACTACAATCTTTAATCTCTCACTCTCCTCTGGCATTTTCCCATCCTCCTTCAAACACTCCATCATTACTCCATTACTAAAGAAACCCGCTCTTGACCCTTCCTGCACAAACAACTACAGACCGGTCTCCAATCTCCCCTTCATCTCTAAACTTTTGGAGCGCCTAGTCTACTCCCGCCTCACCCGTTACCTCTCCACTTACTCCCTCCTAGACCCTTCACAGTCTGGCTTCCGCCCCCTACATTCGACTGAAACTGCACTCATCAAAGTGACCAATGACCTTCTTACAGCAAAACGTAACGGCGACCACTCTCTGCTCATTCTACTCGACCTTTCTGCAGCTTTCGACACTGTTGACCACTGTCTCCTACTGTCTAGGCTCCAGTCACTAGGTATTAAGGACACTGTTCTCTCCTGGTTCTCCTCCTATCTTTCTGACCGCTCCTTCAGTGTTTCGTTCTCTGGCTCCACGTCATCTCCTCTTCTTCTCACTGTCGGTGTACCCCAGGGCTCAGTCCTTGGCCCCCTTCTCTTCTCTCTCTACACGGCCCCAATTGGACAGACCATCAGCAGATTTGGCTTTCAGTACCATCTTTATGCCGATGACACACAACTATACACGTCATCCCCCGACCTTACCCCCGCTGTTCTACAGAACACCACCGACTGTCTGTCCGCAGTCTCCAACATCATGTCCGCTCTCTATCTGAAACTTAACCTCTCCAAGACTGAACTCCTTCTGCTCCCGCCGTCTACTAACCTTCCTAAATCTGACATTTCCCTCTCTGTGGGCGGCACCATAATAACACCCCGGCAGCAGGCTCGCTGTCTGGGTGTTATGTTTGACACCAATCTCTCCTTCACCTCCCATATACAATCTCTTGCCCGCTCTTGCCGTCTACACCTAAAGAACATCTCTAGAATCCGCCCTTTTCTCACCATGGAAACAACAAAAACCCTCACTGTAGCATTGATCCACTCACGCCTGGACTACTGCAACGCTCTATTACTTGGCCTCCCCATTACTCGACTATCCCCTCTCCAGTCCATCCTTAATGCAGCAGCCAGGGTCATCCATCTGGCTAATCAGTACTCGGACGCGTCCGCTCTTCGCCAGTCCTTACACTGGCTGCCCATTCATTATAGGATCCATTTCAAAGTACTGGTTCTCACCCACAAAGCTCTCCACAGTGCAGCACCCCCCTACATCTCCTCCCTCATTTCTATCTATCGGCCTAACCGACTGCTGCGCTCTGCAAACGACTTTCGACTAACCTCTGCACTAATCCGTACCTCCCACTCCCGACTCCAAGACTTCTCTCGCGCTGCGCCAATCCTCTGGAATGCTCTACCCCAAAAATTAGGACTATCCACAATTTGCATGGTTTCAGGCGCTCCCTCAAAACACATTTGTTCAGAGAGGCCTATCACATTCACTAACCAAAGTCGTTCTATGTTTAAGTGTGTATGTGTAGCCTAGAAAAATATTTAGAGTTGAGAGTCCTCAGTGGTTGATACCTTGTAATGGCTAACTGAAAAGATGGTAACAAATTGCAAGCTTTCGAGACTACTCAGGTCTCTTCATCAGGCGTAGACTAATACAAAATCTGAAGAATCACATATTTATACACAAAGCAGCACAGAATTAGATTCTCCTTTTTGCATTTAGATAAGAAAAAAATATCGCTGTCCATTTGTGCGCGTTTCTTCAGAAGTGGTTTTAGTTCCATAAAGATGCGGTACAGTCTATGTGTAGCCCATTCACTATCTCCATCCATCCCTCACTCCCTCAAGATGGCTGGACCATCATTGTAAATGCACCATTGTATATACACACCTGTACTTTGTATCTCCCCCACCTCATTGTAGATTGTAAGCTCTCACGAGCAGGGTCGGCTTATTTTGCTTTAATTATTGTATTGTTAACGTTGTTACCTATGATTTGTGTTTTGAAACTGTTAAGCTGTAAAGCGCTGCGGAATATGTTGGCGCTATATAAATAAAGATTATTATTATTATTATTTAGGCTGGGTTCTCACCTTCACTTTCATTTTCTGCTCTATTTTAATGGCAGAAAGCCGTTAATAACAGCAGCCCACATTAGTCACAATAAAGGAACCAAGGGCATACGATTAACCCGTTTCACTTTTCGCTTGACTCTGTACAAATCATTGTAAACAGTTCTACAAATAAAAAGACACTGGGTAAAAATAGCCATCCATCAGGCAAATGCAGGCACAAATCACCACTAGAGTTGAGCGATACTTTCCGATATCCAAAAGTATCGGAATCGGAATGGTATCGCCGATAACATTAAAATATCGGCGATACCCGATACCGATACCGGAAGTCCCATGTAAGTCTATGGGAACAAAATATCGAAATTAAAAAAACCCCATTCTTGCCTTGTTGGTTAATTGTACATGAAGGAAAACAAGAAAGAGTAATGTAGAATATATTGGGGAAGGTTGAGGAGACATTAAAGGCATAGATGTTTAACCCAATCAAATGGAATAGCATAAATATTTTTTTTTTAAAGATGTTCGGATTGACGAAGAAATTGACAATGTTGTTAACGTTTTTTCTATTTTGGAAAATATGTATATTACACAACTTCCATGCTCTTCATCTTCACCTTTTTAACTTTTCACACACTTTCTCCTTCATAATCTTCTGCAGCATCATCTTTTTCATCAAATTATTCTTCATCTTCACCTTCTTTATCTTCTTCTTAAACTTCTTGCTATTCATCTTTGTTAACATTACTCATATTCTTCTTATTAAACTATTATTCTTATTCATATTCTGCTTCATCTTCTTCATCATATTCTTATTTGTGACAGAGAATCCTGTACTTGTAATCTGTCAAAGTATGAATTTTTCATCCTTCCGTTCTTGCTGTCACAAAAGATTTAAATTACAACAGTATTTGTCCGTGTTCAGTTTAGCCTGCAGCAGCAGGCATTTTCCAGGGGCACCACGAGGAGGAACGGACTCACCCCCATACACTGCTTAGTCTTCTTCTGCTTAGAATTTAGAGCATATATTTTGCTCTTCATTTTGGTCTTATACTTCATGTTCTTCTGCTTTTAGATCTTCTGCTTATTGTTCTTGTGTCTCTTGTTCCGTATCTTGTATTTGTAGCACAATCTTGTACCAGCTGATGTTACTGGGTCACGGTTACTAAGCAGGAGGTACCTGTGCTCCAAAGCACTACCAAGGACCAGCAGACGTTGCTGGAACTCGGATACCGAGATGGAGGCACCTAGGCCAAAGGCACTGTGGAGAACCAGCTGACGGTACTGGAACCCGGAGGGGCAGCAGAAGGAAAAGAGCCAATGGCACAACCGAGGACCAGCTGACGTTACTGGGACACGGTTACTAAGCAGGAGGTACCTGTGCTCCAAAGCACTACCAAGGACCAGCAGACGTTGCTGGAACTCGGATACCGAGATGGAGGCACCTAGGCCAAAGGCACTGTGGAGAACCAGCTGACGGTACTGGAACCCGGAGGGGCAGCAGAAGGAAAAGAGCCAATGGCACAACCGAGGACCAGCTGACGTTACTGGGACACGGTTACTAAGCAGGAGGTACCTGTGCTCCAAAGCACTACCAAGGACCAGCAGACGTTGCTGGAACTCGGATACCGAGATGGAGGCACCTAGGCCAAAGGCACTGTGGAGAACCAGCTGACGGTACTGGAACCCGGAGGGGCAGCAGAAGGAAAAGAGCCAATGGCACAACCGAGGACCAGCTGACGTTACTGGGACACGGTTACTAAGCAGGAGGTACCTGTGCTCCAAAGCACTACCAAGGACCAGCAGACGTTGCTGGAACTCGGATACCGAGATGGAGGCACCTAGGCCAAAGGCACTGCGGAGAACCAGCTGACGGTACTGGAACCCGGAGGGGCAGCAGAAGGAAAAGAGCCAATGGCACAACCGAGGACCAGCTGACGTTACTGAACCCCAGTAACACAGGAGCAAGTGTTGACTGTGCTAACAGCACTTCCGAGCAACAACTGGCGGTGTTGGAGCCCAGGGTCAAGGAGGATGTTTAAATACTAGATCAAGTAATTTCCTTGTTACCTGTCAATTTTAAATGTCTATACTTCAAACAAGAGAAAGATAACCTTTACTACCATAAGATGATGATTTCATTTAAACTAATATCTAGATAAATAAAGAATTGACAAACATAAACACATACATTAACATGTTGAACAGCAATGCAAACCACAAAATAAATTAGTTAAGGAATCTGCTATACGGTTGTACATAAAAGCATACAAGTATATATCTGAATCCATTAATGATGGATAAGTAACAGTATGTACACCATTTTTATTGTATAGACAATGAATGTCTGACTTCAAAACATCATCAGCATTACAAGCTATCTGTGATATTACTAAAATGTTCCATTTGCTGAATAATGTCACTAAATATTTTATACAAAATTATACAATTTCCATCATGTAATACTCATAATATGTGGCAATAATCATTTTTATTAACAAACATAACCTTTAAAAAGTGCATAGTGCATAGTGAAAATTGCTATTTATGGCTGACTGTCGACTTGGAAGCATGACAACAGATAGATAAGGTATATATAGATGAGACTGCATAGCCACAGATGGTGAATGGCGATGTAATACTGTACCTCAATAAAGTGTGCGTCACTACTACATAATTTTTTTTATATAGCTTTATAAACAGGGTACATGGATGTATGCTTGTGCCTTTGTTTTGACGCACAGACTGCCTTCCTGCTGAGACGCATTGGGTAGTGAACAGTTGTGTGCAGTGTTCACTGCAGTCTCTGCGGAATAACCACACTTAGACCTTATAACTTTTCAGACTTTCTTTATCAATCTACCAAGATGAAGAAGGCAGGGAGTAAGGCACGTGGTCGTGGAGTTTCTTCAGGGAGAGGACGTGGGGATTCTGTGGCTGCTGCGGCCCCCAGTGACACAGCATCCACCAGTTTTCCCCGTGAGCGTTCCTTTATGTGCACTTTTGTAGGAGCTCGGAGTACCCCCCTGCTGCGGGAAGAACAAATTGAAGCCGTTGTTGTTTGGATGTCAGCCAATGCATCGACTTCAATTGCTTCCACCTCCTCTCAGGACCACAGCACTGTTGGGCAACCATCTGTCTCTTCACCGCCTGGCAAATTGCCCAGGCAGTCAGAGAGTTCTGTACAGGAGCCAGCTGAGTGTCTGCTTCTGTTCTCAGAATCTATTGGCTTGCAAACAGGGGCCCAGCCAAGCAGCATTCTGGAATGTGAAGAGGGAGTATGCAGTGATGCGCAACAGCTGTGTCTCTCTGAATCTGAAGAGGCGGGTGAGACAGTGCCGATGGTCAGCACACCGCAGAACGCATCTGATGATGATGAGACCCAGGTGCCAGTTTCTGTTGAGCATGGTGCTGGCCAGACCACCCAACAGCAGGTGTTGGAAGAGGGTAGTGGAGATGATGAGGTCCAAGACCCAACATGGCATGAGGAACAGGAAGGTGGTTGGAGCAGCTCAGAGGAATAATAATAATATTTATTTATATAGCGCCATCATATTCCGCAGCGCTTTACAGTTTAGCAGTTTCAGAACACAAGTCATAAGTAACAACGTTAACAATACAATAATTTAAGCTAAATAAGTCGCCCCTGCTCGTGACAGCTTACAATGTACAATGAGATGGGGGAGATACAAAGTATAGGTGTTTATATACAATGGTGCATTTACAATGATGTTCCAGCCATCTTAAGGGACTGAGGGATGGAGAATAGTGAATGGGCTAGAGACACACACACAGTTACACAGAATACATAGAATGACTTTGATTAGTGAATGTGATAGGCCGCTCTGAACAAATGTGTTTTGAGGGAGCGCCTGAAACCATGCAAATTGTGGATAGTCCTAATTTCTTGGGGTACAGCATTCCAGAGGATTGGCGTAGAGCAGGAGAAGTCTTGGAGTCGGGAGTGGGAGGTACGTATTAGTGCAGAGGTTAGTCGAAAGTCGTTTGCAGAGCGCAGCAGTCGGTTAGGCCGATAGATAGAAATGAGGGAGGAGATGTAGGAGGGGTGCTGCACTGTGGATAGCTTTGTGGCTGAGAACCAGTACTTTGGTTGAAAGCTGGGAGAGGCCTAGAGAAATGGTTAGTGATAGAAGGAAGATAGAGGAAGACATTGCCCCAACGGTACAAACAGGAGGGAGAGTTAGGCTGCAGACTCGGTTGCCTGTAGCCTCCAGTTTGGCACCTGTTCGGAGCAGTTGTCTTCCAAAAGTCAAAACGTGCGCTCCCAGGACTTGCACTGCGTGGTCCTTTTTTCACACACTTGCACATGATATTTGCTATGTGAAATGCAAGCTGTGTAATCAAAAATTAAAAATAGCTAAAAGTGTCAGTCACCTCAATACCACAAATATGTGGAAACATGTGCGGACAAAGCACGTAGTTGAGTTACAAAGACACACTGGAGATGTAGGCCAACCTACAGCAGCACCTACATCTTCAGGTTGTGTTGAAGCCTCTTCATCGAGCTCACACACAGCTGGTTCTGCTTCCTCACAGGATCGCCATGGAAGAACCTCGGCCACTGTTGTCCAGAGACAAACTGTTATTCCACACACAGCAGCAAGTTCCCTGTCATCCTCACACTCCCAGGCCACAAAACAGCCATCGGTAGCACAGGCATGGGATAAAAGACGGCCATACTCCGCAAACCATGCACGAGCACAGGCTCTGAATGCTGGCATTGCAAAACTCCTGTCCCTTGAAATGCTGTGATTCAGGCTGGTGGAGACAGACAGTTTCCGTAACTGAATATCATTGTCAGTCCCACAATACAATGTGCCAAGCCGATTTCATTTCAGCAGGCAAGCCGTCCCTGGTCTGCAAAAGCATGTTGAGGGAAAAATTAAACATGCGCTACTAAAAGCCCTCAGTAGCAAGGTCCACCTGACCACCGATGCGTGGACCAGTACCCATTGTTATGATCTGCTACAACCAGTAAGGAAAGAAGGGAATTCTGTCCCTACAATACAACTAAGCTGAATCCCTACGATGTAACGGGGAACCTGATCCTGCGACCAGACCCGCTAAAGTCCTCATCTAGTGTGAACGAAGACCTATAGTTGCGAGGGAGTAATCCCTACAAGATCTAGGGACTGGAGAAAAGGTGGACACCTCCTAACATAAATTGTAGCATGGATAATTAAACAGAAAAATAAATACTTTGTGATCCTAACATCAAGCAAAACTCACAGATTAAGGCACCTAAGCACCCGGCTAGCTTAACAGTAGATAATACAATGAAGTCAAGCAAAGCCAGAAGGGCGGAGCCAGACTAAATAGGGAAAAAAGGTCATGTGACCAGCAAACTGAAACAAAACCTAACAAGAGGGTTCTAACACCCATGGCCAGGGACAATACCTTTCCCTCACTGCCCATTGGGTCAATGTTGTGCAGCCGGGTACTGATCTTGCGAGTGGCGCTGTACGTGTTCTGCCAACTCCAAGGATTGCAGGAATCAAGTCTGTACACATTGATTCCTCCTCCTACTCCAGTTCCTCAGAATCATCGCTGCAGGAGCTGTCACGGTCTACCTCCACATGGACCCGTGAACGTTTACCTGTTGCGACCGATATGAGCACAGCCGTGTCCAAATGTCAACAGGCCGTCCTGAAATTAATTTCCATGGGGAATCTTAGCCACACAGCGCAGGAGCTCTGTAATGCCATAAAGCAGGAGAGCGACGTGTGGTTTTTGGAAGAGAATCTACAGGCAGGCTTGGTAGTGTGTGACAATGGCCGAAATCTGGTGTCAGCTCTGGGCCTTGGCAACCTCACTCACATACCATGTCTGTCATATGTGCTCAACTTGGTCGTGCAGAGTTTTTTGAGGGACTATCCGGATCTTGATGCACTGCTGCACAAGGTCCGCCTAGAGTGCGCTCACTTGCGACGTTCCAGCATGGCCAGATCGCTGATTGCAGCTCTGCAACGCAGATTTCACCTTCATGAACATCGCATCATATGTGACGTACCCACCAGGTGGAATTCCTCGTTACATATGTTGGAGCGGTTGTGTGAGCAGCAGCCAACAGTAATGCAGTATCAGCTGCATCAGGCGCAGTCAACTCGCAATTTGCGCCGTTCACACTTCACCACTACTGAGTGGGCCTCTATAATAAGAATAATAATATTATTTATTTATATAGCGCCATAATATTCCGCAGTGCTTTACAGTTTAACAGTTTCAAAACACAAGTCATAAGTAACAACGTTAACAATACAATAATTAAAGCAAAATCAGCCGCCCCTGCTGGTGAAAGCTTACAATCTACAATGAGGTGGGGGAGATACAAAGTACAGGTGTTTATATACAATGGTGTTTTTACAATGATGGTCCAGCCATTTTAAGGGAGTGAGGGATGCATGGAGATAGTGAATGGGCTACACACACAGAATTACACATAGAATGACTTTGATTAGTGAATGTGATAGGCCACTGTGAACAAATGTGTTTTGAGGGAGCGCCTGAAACCATCCAAATTGCGGATAGTCCTAATTTCTTGGGGTAGAGCATTCCAGAGGATTGGCGCAGCGCGGGAGAAGTCTTGGAGTTGGGAGTGGGAGGTACGGATTAGTGCAGAGGTTAGTCGAAGGTCGTTTGCAGAGTGCAGCAGTCGGTTAGGCCGATAAATATAAATAAGGGAGGAGATGTAGGGGGGTGCTGCGCTGTGGAGAGCTTTGTTGGTGAGAACCAGTAATTAGAATTGGATCCTATAATGAATGGGCAGCCACTGCCAGTGTAATGAGTGGCGAATAACTCTATGAAGGATATCTGCCACGTTTTGCGTGCGTTTGATGAGTCAACGCGGATGGCGAGTGCAGATGATGCACTAGTCAGCCTGACTGTCCCCCTTATCTGCCTGCTTCAAAAAACACTGCAAGCACTAAGGCATGAGGTTTTGGAAGAGGTGGAGGATGAGGAGTCACAAATTCCATCACCTTCTGGACAGTCAGCGCAACGTGGTTCCTCACAAAGGGCTGGAGGACTTTCAAAGTACCATGCTGTATCAACAATTGAACCTCCAGAGTCGCTGTCTATATTTTCATAACCATTACAAACTTTTAATGTATTTACAAAGCACATAATGTACATTTTTTGTCTATCCTTTTGTAATGCTATTGTGTTTCCATAAACTGATGTTACAGAATTATGATACAAAGTTTTTAAATTTTGAGTTTTAAATTTTGTAAATTTATATGTATTTGAAGGACTTTGTGAGGAGGATGAGGAGGAGTCAATGGAGGAGGAAGACATCGCTCCAGAGGGAGGTAGACAATGCTCTAGTCAGTATGTAGACCAAGGGTGGGGTGATGCACAGCAGGCAGAGATGACGCCTCTTGCAGGGGACAACGTTTCTTGGCCAGTTGGGAGTCTGCAGCACATGGTTGATTTCATGCTGCAGTGGCTGAGAAACGACCGCCGCATCGAACACATTCACACCACGTCTGATTATTGGGTGTACACCCTCCTAGACCCTCGCTATCGGGACAACTTACAAAGCCTCATCACACCGTTGAACCGGGAGTGTAAAATGCGGAAGTACCAAGACACACTGGTGCAATCCATAATGTTCTCCATTCCAGCCGAGAGCGCTGCTGCTACTGCTTTACAAAGCAGCTCTGTGCGTCGAGGCAGTGGAGACAGCTCTGCAAAAGAGGGAGCACAAGCAGCGCCTCTGCACAGGGCAAGAACAGTATGTTCCAAATGTGTCGAAGTTTTGTGGCAGCGCCACCAATGTCTACACCATCCGAGACGGCTCCAGTCAGCAGGAGGCAACATTTCCGTAAGATGGTGACAGACTACATGTCTTGCCCTCTCAGTGTACTCCCAGATGGCTCTTCCCCATTCAAGTTTTGTGTCTCTAAGCTGGATACATGGCCAGAGCTTAGCCAGTATGCATTGGAGGTGCTGGCTTGCCCTGCTGCCAGTGTATTATCGGAGCGCGTCTTTACTGCTGCAGGTGGTGTACTAACAGACCGTTGCATGCGACTATCCTCCGATAATGTAGAACGGCTTACTTTTCTGAAAATGAACTAGGCATGGATCTCGCCTGAATTTGCCTGTCCGGTTTCAGATTAACTAACTGGTTGGCAACGTTTTCCATGTCTCCTGTTATGTTCATCTTTCTACCACCTGAGCTATACTCCCTGGGCTACAACACTGCCAGTTGCTGCTCAGAAGTGTCGTGTCCACAGACCAATACACAAGCTATAGTGATAGTGGGGTTCAGTAACGCCTGCTGTTCCCCTGCTGCGTGTCTGACAAAAATTAATGCTGCTAACTCCAAATTAAAGTTCAAATTAAAGTTCAAACATCTCATACTAGGCCTCAGGCTACACCCTCCTTGACCCTGGGCTCAGAAGTGTTGGATGCACAGATCAAAACAATCGATGATGTGTTTGTGGGGTTCAGTAACGCCTGCTGTTCCCCTGCTGTGTGTCCGGCAAAAATTACTGCTACCTAGCTACACATGTTGAAAAAAACATGACATGTTAAAGTGGCTAGTGCTACACATAGATATCAGGCTACACCCTTATTTCTAAGCTGTAAACAAGTGAAACGTCAAATTTAAAACCATTCAATGATTAGTGTTGGTAACAAATCTGTAACTAAATAATTGTGACATATTATGGCAGATATCCACATGTCTAACACAAATGCTAACACAAAAGCATACTTATGCTATAGGGTACTGATGGTGAACCTTCTCACTCCATAACTTTGACAAATCCAACTCACATCATGCCTCAAATGCTGCAATGTTGGAAGTGCATAATGTGGGTTGAACTTTGACAACAGCTGCAGTGCGAAGGTTATCCTTCTGTGTTCTTGGCTTTTAAATAAAAGCATACAAGTAAATATAATAATACATTGTTGATTAAGGGACATGATGTACACCTGTAATGCAAACAATGGATGTAGGACTATTCCTCTTCAACATTACTTATATTTGTGTCATTTGAAAAAATACATATTTTAGTTAAAAATTAAAAACCCATGTTCAGTAGCTGTGAAAGGCCCGTTTGTGTACTTCTATATTGTTTGCAACCAATGTATTGTATACGGATGGAAGCACGTCACTGTAATAGATTTGAATTATTTTAAATAGAATAAAGCAGCACCAATTTTAGAAAAATGACAAGGATGAGCCAGTGACAGACACTCAGCAGAGTACACGCAGCGGTGGTTGAAGAAGTAAATGGAGCGTGATCTGCATTTAAAAAAAAAAAAAAAATACCTCACAGACTGCAGTGAACACTGAAACACAACTATTCACAATCTGTGAAAGGCTACTCCTTTGTCTACTTCTATAGTGTTTGCAACCAATGTATTGTATACGGATGGAAGCGCGTCACACTAATAGATTAGATTTTTTTCAAATATAATGGAGAAGCACCAATTGGAGAAAAATGAAAAGGATGAGCCACTGAGACACGCTCAGCAGAGTACAAGCAGCAGTGCTTGAACAAGTAACTGGAGCGTGATATGCACTCCAAAAATAAAAAACACAGACTGAAGTGAACACTGAAACACAACTGTCCACAATCTGTGAAAGGCTACTCCTTTGTCTACTTCTATAGTGTTTGCAACCAATGTATTGGATACGGATGGAAGCGCGTCACACTAATAGATTAGATTTTTTTCAAATATAATGGAGAAGCACCAATTGGAGAAAAATGAAAAGGATGAGCCACTGAGACACGCTCAGCAGAGTACAAGCAGCAGTGCTTGAACAAGTAACTGGAGCGTGATATGCACTCCAAAAATAAAAAACACAGACTGAAGTGAACACTGAAACACAACTGTCCACAATCTGTGAAAGGCTACTCCTTTGTCTACTTCTATAGTGTTTGCAACCAATGTATTGGATACGGATGGAAGCGCGTCACACTAATAGATTAGATTTTTTTCAAATATAATGGAGAAGCACCAATTGGAGAAAAATGAAAAGGATGAGCCACTGAGACACGCTCAGCAGAGTACAAGCAGCAGTGCTTGAACAAGTAACTGGAGCGTGATATGCACTCCAAAAATAAAAAACACAGACTGAAGTGAACACTGAAACACAACTGTCCACAATCTGTGAAAGGCTACTCCTTTGTCTACTTCTATAGTGTTTGCAACCAATGTATTGGATACGGATGGAAGCGCGTCACACTAATAGATTAGATTTTTTTCAAATATAATGGAGAAGCACCAATTGGAGAAAAATGAAAAGGATGAGCCACTGAGACACGCTCAGCAGAGTACAAGCAGCAGTGCTTGAACAAGTAACTGGAGCGTGATATGCACTCCAAAAATAAAAAACACAGACTGAAGTGAACACTGAAACACAACTGTCCACAATCTGTGAAAGGCTACTCCTTTGTCTACTTCTATAGTGTTTGCAACCAATGTATTGGATACGGATGGAAGCGCGTCACACTAATAGTTAAATTGCATGGAGCTGCAAGAATTACACTGAAGAAAAAAAAAAGAGTCTGTGAGTGACACGTGCAGATGCCTACAGACAGCGTTGGATGCAGAGCAAACTGCAGCGTCACCTGCACTCACACACACCTTGCAGAGCTGTTAAAACAACACTGCAGGCAAAAGGAAGCTTTACACAGCGGTTGGTGCTAGCCTGCCTACAGCACAGTACACTAAATCGCAATCTCTAACTGTCCCTCAGAGTCAGCAGAGTAGCGTTCTGTCCCTATCTGAATTCACAGCACAGTGACGCTAAAATGGCGGCGGCGCCTTTTATAGTGCATTCTGACATCATTTCAGCAGCCAATCACAGCCATGCCATTAGTTAAGATGACCGCAGCATTACAGGATGTGCCCACACTTCGTAGGATTCCTCATTGGCTGACTAAAATCACATTGCCTCTCAAAGAATTATGGGAACTTCCGATTCCGGTATACGATATTGAAAAAGTATCGGAATTAAGTATCGGAATTCCGATAACGCGAATATCGGCCGATACCCGATACTTGCGGTATCGGAATGCTCAACACTAATCACCACTGATTAATTAAAATTCTTTAGATAATGGACAATTTTTGATTTGGTATTCCAGGTGTGGAAAAACTATAACTGCAAGCACCTTACAGCTCCAGGCTATCTTATCTTGTTTAGAGATGAATGAATCAGTTTAATGTTAATCAAATTTGAGTCAAATTTTATGAAATTTGCAGGTTGTTGCAAATTCAAAAATCTTGCAATTTACAGTAGCGCAAATTGCCCAAAATGCTAGCTTTTTACACATGGCTGAAAGGGGCTTCAGTAACAGAAGACTGACAGTAACATAGTCATCATAACCTCACAGGCTTTCACATAATGACTTGCAGCTATCACATGGTGTAGTGCAGCCAAACAGGAAGGACTATCATACACTGTATTAAAGCCAAGGCAGGAAATGCAGCAACAATTTTAGGTTGTTCAGAATTGTGAGATGATGTCAGAGCTCACAGCTCAGCAAAAGAAAAAGTACTAAAACATTGGACATATACCACAGACAGGAATGTGTTGTATAAATTAAGCCTTGAAGTTCAGCTCTGTTGCAAGTGCTGGTATTTTTTTTCTCAGGATTGTAAACAAATATAGACATAGACACAACTGTGCATGTCTAATTTTACACACCTGTTTTACCAGTCCAATTAGACCACCGTACATGCTACATCTACACAGCGGCCTGCTGTCACATTTTGTTTTTCTGTATATATGTAGCATGTTAATGTTCTCAATGTTGCCTGTTATAAGAAATTATTTTGCAGTAATTTATTTCGTCCACTAGAGGTCACCATGGAGTACCAGAAAGAAAGCTCTGGAAACAAGAAGTTGTAAACTCTGCTTTTTTTCCTGAGGTAAATTGAGAGAAGGAGCAGGAGCCCTGCCTGAGAGACTCAGAAGAATCCAGAGCCTGAAGTGATCCATATTGGACAGTGTGATGCAGAGGAAGCGGCTTCCGTGAGTAAACTGAGATGTGTGACCGGTCACCGACTGTTTAGTTAGTTAGGGAGAGTTAAATAGAAGTCCACGAACTGCGTCTACGCAAGTGACATACACGTCTCAGCTATTCCCATGTAGGCACAGTAACAGCCGCTTCGTTACTACGCATACGTGGGAATAGCGGTGATGTGTATGTCACTTGCGCAGGCGCGCTTCGTGGTCGCAAGGCCACGAACTGCACCTGCGCAAGTGACATTCACCTCACTGCTATTCACGCACATGCGCAGTAACAGCCTCAACTGCTCGCTCAACCCGCGCATGCGTGGTAACGATGCAGCTGTTACTGCGCCTGCATGGGGACTAGTGGTGACGTCTATGTTCAATTTCTCCACATTCCCAATGAAATAGCATTGGGCCTATTTCTAGTAAGTTATAAAGAAAAGTTTTTTTAGTATCATATCGTGATCAAAGTCGTTCATAGCAGCGCCGTATCCCATTCTCGAACAACGACTGGCATTCCGGTCGTTACATTTTGGCGTAGTCGGTAGGATACAGTGCTCACTATGAATGGTATCGGTGGAGCAGAAGGCACTGCCGCGCCTGCTGTAATTATTCACCCCCCTTCCCCCATTGTTTTCGGTAGAGATAGGTTAGTGGGTTGCACCACCACGGGAGTCTGCTTAACCACCTGGCCAAGTTCGATGGATACAACCTGCTGTTCAGTGATTGTGTAGGCAGGTTAAAGAATGCCATTGCCATACACGGTGTTAGCCCCTGACTGCAGCCAGAAGTCGTGCTGAATGCTTTGGAGGGGGATGTCCGCAAACTTGTCTTGTTGAAATCTGAAGATAAGTGAAGGACAGTTGATGACATCATTTGGATATTGGAAAAAGCATTTGATCATGTGGCAGCGGCGTGTTAGCGGCAGGGCAACTGCGGGTACAGTTTTTTGATCGGACTCAGAGAGATGGAGAATGCCTGATTCAGCATGCTATAGCGTTGGAGGAACTGCATCAGGAGATCAAAAAGAAGTCGCCTGTGACCGTGGGTACTGAGGCCGATCTTGACATCATTCTTCGGTATCAGTTCATCGAGGGAATACGAAGTGAAACACTAAGAAATTAATTGTTACTGAAGGCGTGGAGTACCCCTGATGTTACCTATTCTGAAATACAGGAAGAAGCAGTAGCACGGACCTTAGAAGTGAAGCCCGCTTTGCAGTGGAGTAACCTGCAGGTGGCTAATACAACAGGGTCGAGACCAGACCCTGTCCAGGCACTGCTGGCAGCTTTACAGAAAACCATGGAAATCTTGGTGGAGCTGATGCAGGTTCGGGAAATGCCTCCTGTATACTCAGCGCCGACTAACCCCTTTACTCTGCTGTATGGGCAATAACCCTATACCCCGGGGGGGGGGCGTCGACTGCTTTAAGACCTGACATGTCTGGAGGTAGGGCAAGAAGACTGGTGCAATGTTGACGATGCCGAGAACTTGGTCATATGCAGCGAGACTGCCAGAAGAAGCTGCCAGCTGAAGTCCCACCGTCGGTAAAAGAGAGACCAACGCCATAGTTGGCATACGGCGAGGCAGGAATGAAAATCAATGCCCAACCTTGTTCCGAGGATCTGATTTCAGAGAGTCCCACTCTGGAGGTGCAGTGTGCCGGAAAGAAGGTGATGTGCTTGGTGGATACCGGATCAGAGGTGACAACAATCACAATGAAATTTTTCAAGGTGTACTTCAAAGGGACTGTCAAACCGGAGTCGGTAAATCTGTTAAGGCTGAAGGACACAAATAATAAGGACATTCCCGTGGTGGGCATTGCATGGATGAATGTGCAGCTGTGTGGCTATGAGTTGGGAACCAAAGGAATGGTACTCGTGAAGACACAGGTGAGCCAAACCTCCCAGTGGTTCTGGGAATGAACATTCTGAGAGAGTTGGACTCCCTTCTGTTTGAGCGCGATGGTCCAAGGTATTGGAAACGGTGACACCCCACAAAGTCACTCAGAGAGTCCTGCAGCAGGTGGTCCGTTCGTGCGGTATTCAGAAGAGTTCGGCAGAAGGAAGAGTGGTGGGAGCAGTGTATGTCATATGTGGGTCTGCTGTTGTGATTGGCCCAGGCCAAGAGAAGCTTGTGTTGATGCCGGTAGGGACACACAGAAAACTGAATGGTGTGGAGGTGATTTTGGAACCGGCGGGTCTGCCAGAAGACACAGATACTCCGATGATAGCCCGAATGTTGGACGTTGTACAAGATGGAAGTGTACCAGTAAAGTGTCTGAATCTGCAGAATCATGAGGTTACTCTGGAAGTGGGCACTAAGCTGGCTGATGTATATTGTGCTGTGAAGGAGTCTTTCCCAAAAGTCTGTTCACACTGAGGGCAGACTGCCGGAAAGCCTGGACCCTGTCAATGCAGAGGACAGTCGAATGGCAGTAAGATTATGGAGATTTTGGGAGTGGATGAGTCGCAGTTGACTTCGAAGCAGGCGCACAGGCTGGAGGCCACGCTGTGGGAATATCAGGCTCCATTCTCCAGGGGTGATAAAGACTTTGATTGCACAAAGTCAGTGGAACAGGAGATACTGTCATGTGTGCATCGCCACGAAGATCGTCGCGGTTGCACATTCTGACTTCTCACAGCTGAGTTGCTATTTCTTTGTGTTTGGCAGTTAGGGAGTTAATTCTGTCTGTGCTCAGTTCTGGGACTGGGTGCAGTTTCTCCCGGCTGCAATTAATTATTTGTTGATTGGTTTCCTTTAAATCTCTGGTGGTCTGTTTTGGGAGTTGCCAGTGAAATTCTTCATGCAGACCACAGATAGGATTGTATCTGTATAGACTTAAGTTAAAGAGCTCCTTAGTTGTTTTAAGCTCACCTTGCTTAGAGTTTAATATCCCAGATCATGTATGTTCCTTCTGTGTTTGAGTGTGTATGCAAGTCTGTGTTTTCTCCAGTCTGTCTTATATGTCTAATCTGTGTATTTAGCAGAGATCAGCCCATATCCCTTTGGTGGTAATCAGAATCCTTCTTAGGACTGATTACAGGGTTCAGGGACTGATAGGAGACAGGGTTAGGCTGGAGACTTGGACCTCTGAACCATTATCAGTACCTCCAAGGTGAGGGATTAGTTAGGACCCCAGTTTAGGGTCAGGTTAGACCCCCGGTCCTCCTCTTTCCTGTGACAGTGTATCAAGTCCTCAAGATTAACCCTGAGTTCAACGGATATCGTGTCAGGTAAATCTATTCTATATTTACATGCTGATGTTGCAAATCTATATGTTGTATAGAGTGTTGTTCTTTTAAGAATAGTTTACTGACATCGTACACATATCATAAGACCGCGTGACAGATACCCAAGGGAAATACACCCCCAATTCAGAAAGATATCACCAGATTCCACCGAACCTCTATCAAGAGGTCAAGGGGATGATAGCGCAAATGCTGGATAGTGGGGCAATCCGACAGAGTTAGAGTCCTTGGGCGCCCCAGTCATATTGGTACGGAAGAAGGACGGGTCCATACGGTTTTGTGTTGATTACCGCAAGCTTAATTTACACACTGCACATGACTCCTACCCATTACCAAGAGTTAAAGAATCCCTGTCTGCCCTGGGAAAGGCAAAGTACTTATCCATTCTTGACCTGGCTAGTGGCTACTGGCAGGTGCCCATGGCGGCTCAATATCGGCATAAGTCAGCATTCATCTTATCGATGGGTCTGTACGAGTTTAACTGAATGCCATTTGGACTGACTAATGCCCCAGGACTGTTTCAGCGGTTGATGGAGTATTGCTTGGGTGATTGCAACTTCAAGTCTGTGTTGACTGTTGATCTATCTTGATGATGTGATTGTGTTCGGAAATTTGTTCGACGATCTCCTGAAAAAGCTCTGGCAAATGTTGCACTGACTGAGAGACAATAGACTTAATATCAAGCCCAAAAAGTGTCACCTGTTCCAGATGCAGATCAAGTATCTAGGGCATGTGGTATCGGCTGAGGGTGTGCGTCCGGCACTGAGTAAAATTAAGGACATCCAAGAGTGGCCCATACTCAAGACACGGTGGGAAGTACAGGCGTGTCTCAGTTTAGCCGGATACTACCGTCAGTTTGTGAAAGACTTTGCTAAAGTTGCTGAGCCACTGAATGAGCTGTTGAGAGGGATGGTGCAAGGGCCCAAGAACCAGCCTATCCAATGGATGGACCAACAGCAACATGCAATCGATTGGATCCGAGCCGCCCTTGTGCAGGCACCCTTGTTGGCGTATGCACGCTTTGACCGACCTTTCATCCTGTACACTGACGGGAGTCTCCATGGCCTGGGAGCCGTTTTAGCCCTAGAACAGGAGGGGTGTGAGAGGGTCATCGCATATGCCAGTCAGTCTCTATGGGACACCAAGTGAAACCCAGATAATTATAGCTCATTCAAGCTGGAGATGATGACCTTGGTGTGGGCTATGACCGAGAAACTTGCAGAGTATCTGGCTGGTTTGGAGATTCTCGTGATGACAGAAAATAATCCATTGGCGCACTTGGAAAATGCCAGGCTGGGAGCCCTGGAGCATAGGGGGTGATGCAGATATCCAAGTTTAATTACCGGATTAAATTCCAATCTGGTAAAGAGAACTTCAATGCCGACGCATTGTCATGAGTGACTTGAGGTACACCCGAGCATGTGGTGGATGAAGACCTCGAAGATACTGAAATCCCCAACCTGAGGCGATTACTTGTGTTTGTGGACGTGAAAAAACCAGAAAGAACATATATAGAAAAACCCCTTAAAAAGTAACTTTTAATTCAATAATTAAAATTCTCATAAATATACATAAGACAGGGGGTATAGGGAAAATATCAAAAAATCAATAATAATTATCAAAATTGGGACAAAAAGCTACAATCACCCTAATGGGCCCTAATAATTCCCTTCCTGACCGTGGAGGTTGGCACCCTAGTTGTTGACGACATGGCGCCCCCGCTCAACGTCGGTGCCCCTAAAGATACCCTATATCACCCTTCAGACTTAAAAGGGATACACAGAAAAAACACACACATACAAAAAACACCGAAAAATGCCTTGGTATAGAGACCTTAATTGTCTCCAAAAAAGTGCTAAAGTGCTGTAAACTTATCTGGAAGTATCCTGAAGTCAGGATTTATGCAACTAAACCCAAATCTTATCTCGTAGGAAATATGCTGCAACCATTACTTCACTCAGAGACAAAAAAAGCAGCCTTAATGTAAACTTATCTCGTAGTAAAAAATACTATCCGGCTGCAAAAGAAGTCTCTCAAAAAAATGCAGTCTTAATATAAACTTATCTCGTAGTCAGACAATGCTGATAGACTGCAAAAAAAAAAAAAAAAAGTCTACAGACAAATGGATAGATGGTTAAGCACTTTGATCACAGCTGAACACTACCAAGGATATAATATAACAAGATAAAATATATAGCACACACAGAGTGTATTAACAGACCTGGATACAATCATCCGTCTATTAAGTAAACCTATCCACTATATACTCAAAATTACACAGGTTCTGATTTTAATTTATCCTCAGGTCAATACAAAATACAGATACTAAATCCCCACAATAACATTAAGTGGTTTAAATAATAACAAAAATACCACCAATAATTATGATCCCAGGGAGGATATATCAACAAATATCTAGGACATGACAATAAATTGCAGTATATAGGAAGTACATATGAGATGTATTACTGACTCTAGTTAACAGTCATATATTGAAAATACCCCAAACTCATTGCTTTCTAGAGTCAGGAAGAATGTGCACGTACACAATAGACAATACTTATCGCTGGTAATGTGCATATCAATAACAAATAATATCTAGAGTCAGAACTGAGTGTGCACATAAATAATAGGCAATACTTATAAGCCACTGGTAGAAAACCCAGGTCTGTTAATACACTCTGTGTGTTCTATATATTTTATGTTGTTATATTATATCCTTGGTAGTGTTCCACTGTGATCAAAGTGCTTAACCATCTATCCATTTGTCTGTAGATGTTTTTTATTTTGCAGTCTATCAGCATTTTCTGACTATGAGATAAGTTTATATTAAGACTGCATTTTTTTGAGAGACTTCTTTTGCAGCCTGATAGTATTTTTTACTACGAGATAAGTTTACATTAAGGCTGCTTTTTTTTGTCTCTGAGTGAAGTAATGGTTGCAGCATATTTCCTACGAGATAAGATTTGGGTTTAGCTGCATAAATCCTGACTTCAGGATACTTCGAGATAAGTTTACAGCACTTTAGCACTTTTTTGGAGACAATTAAGGTCTCTATACCAAGGCATTTTTCGGTGTTTCTTGTATGTGTGTGTTTTTTCTGTGTATCCCTTTTAAGTCTGAAGGGTGATATAGGGTATCTTTAGGGGCACCGACGTTGAGCGGGGGTGCCATGTCGTCAACAACTAGGGTGCCAACCTCCGCGGTCAGGAAGGGAATTATTAGGGCCCATTAGGGTGATTGTAGCTTTTTGTCCCAATTTTGATAATTATTATTGATTTTTTTATATTTTCCCTATACCCCCTGTCTTATGTATATTTATGATAATTTTAATTATTGAATTAAAAGTTACTTTTTAAGGGGTTTTTCTATATATGTTCTTTCTGTTTTTTTGCTTACTCATCCCTTATAAAAAAATTTTTTGAGGTGTTCGTGGACGTGGCCTGTTCAAGTGGGGTGGCAATACTGGTCTCCACATTGCTGGGAAAGACTCGTCTGGAGTGGGCCGATTTACAGGATGCAGACTCCGAGCTGTTATGAGTAAAGATATGGCTGAGTCAAAACTCCTGGCCCAATGGAAGAGCAAGAGCTCGGGTGAGCGCAGAAGGGCAGAAACTGCTAGCAGTGGGAACGATTGGCCTTAGTGGAAGGGGGTACTGTATCGCTGGATCTACATAGCGGCAGAGCTGGGGTACCGTTGGCAGGTGGTAATCTTAGTCTCAGTGGCTCCAGACATTGCCAGAGAGGCTCATACGCATGGTGCACATTTTTTTTCACACTGCTTGGGCTTCAACAGTGCTGTCTTGCCGCGGTCCACTAGGACTTCGGATACTAAGGTCCAGCGAGAACATGTGGGTGTTTTCGGTGGGCCAATTTCAGCTTGCCCATGGCCTCGGCCTGCACAATGACCATCACGTCCTCTTCTCCATCCCTTGACATGCGTCTTGCCCATTGTAAATGGACTAGAATATTATACACGTTTACTACGAAAGGGTGATTTGGGAGGCAACTTGCATGTGATACGTTGTTAGGGTCTGCGGAACGCACCAAATATATGAGGTAGAGAGGTGCGTTCGCAGCCCGGAGTCCACCGTGCAGGCGGAACCTGCTGCTAGTAAAATGGCGCAAGACGCGAACTCTGTTATCCCGCAGAGTCGCCAAAATAAACACTGCAATGCGCTGTGGCAATATGTGCGAAATCTGTTATTTCACAGAGCCGCTAGGAGTGCCGCAGCGCTATATGGCGATGTGTGCAAACTCACTAAACACAACTGAGTCGCAAAATAAACACGCTAGGGCGCTGTCTAGCGTTGAAAGCGAATCCTGTTACGTCACAGGGCCGCTGAGAAAAAGTTCTGTGTCCTGTCAGGCACCCAGGTACACAGTTAAGTGCTAAGCAAACATAGAAAGTGATCATGCTTTAATGTCCTCGCGGGAGTCACCCGCAATATATGGCGTCTGAACGCCAGGCCCTGAATACGGCAATCAAACTCCTCACCGGTTATCTAGGGCACCGACCCTGACCAGCTAGCATACCAAACTCCTCACCGATTAAGTCGGTATTCTAGGGGATTATTTCAGCCGGGCCCTAACCACACACACGCATGACCACACTGGCGCAAAGCATATAATGGTTGATATTAGTTCATGGCGGCCCAGCCATGCTACCCTTTTATAGTAACAGCTACAGGACCTGCCAGAAACAAGGACCAATGTGTTAGGGTTCGAGTTCCCACTGCTGCACAAGGGGAGTCTCGAACCAGTCCTGCTGCGGTCTCCCATTCATCTCCGTCCGCAGTAGAGCCTGCTCAGCTTAGACGTCGGTCCCAGGGTCTCGCCCAGTCTAACAGTGTGCAGAGAACTACTGCTGTTCCTCCAGGCTCTGCTATTGTGGCCAGTACTGGTTAGCGGCGAGCAGACGTCTTTAGGACAAAGTCCTTGTTTTCCCCTTCTGAGCATGCCCAGAGTGAGATCTCTCTTTGGAGATCAGGGGTCACATGCTCAGGTACTGCAGCAGCTCCTATTGGTCCGCCAGGAAGGTCCTGTGACTACTGGTGCTCTGGAACAAGTTTCACTGGTCCTTGTTTCTGGCAGGTCCTGTAGCTGTTGCTATAAAAGGGTAGCATGGCTGGGCCGCCATGCGCTAATATCAATCATTATATGCTTAGCGCCAGTGTGGTCATGCGTGTGTGTGGTTAGGGCCCGACTGAAATAAGCCCCTAGAATACCGACTTAATCGGTGAGGAGTTTGGTATGCTAGCTGGTCAGGGTCGGTGTCTTAGATGCCCTAGATTGCCAGCATAACCGGTGAGGAGTTTGATTGCCATATTCAGGGCCTGGCGTTCAGACGCCATAGATTGCGGGTGACTCCCGCGAGGACATTAGCGCATGATCACGTTCTATGTTCGCTTAGCTGTTCACTGTGTACCTGGGTGCCTGACAGGACACAGAAGTTTGTCTCAGCGGCTCTGTGACGTAACAGGGTTCGCTTTCAACGCTAGACAGCACCCTAGCGTGTTTATTTTGCGACTCAGTTGTGTTAAGTGAGTTCGCACACATCGCCATATAGCGCTTCGGCACTCCTTCTAGCGGCTCTGTGGATTAACAGAGTTCGCACCTATTGCCACAGCGCGTTACGGCGTTTATTTTGGCGACTCTGCGGGATAACAGAGTTCGCTTCTTGCGCCATTTTACTAGCAGCAGGCTCCGCTTGCACGGTGGACCCCGGGCTGCGAACGCACCTCTCTACATCATATATTTGGTGCGTTCCGCAGGCCCTTAACATAATATTAGCGCCAGGGTCTGGCTAGTAAAATGGCGGATGACCAGCGTCTAAGGCAGTACATCCAGCAGCTGAAGGGTAGGTTGGCGGCTCTTGAGCGCACAACCTCAGCTGTGGATGTTACCGCAGTGGCTGTTCAGGTCTAGCGTGGCTGCAGCCAGTTTGTCCTCTGCCACCTCTGCCCCTACGTTATCCCACCTCCCGCTTCCTGACAAGTTTGCCGGTGACAGCAAGCAATGTCGGGGATTCGTGAGTCAGTGCTCTATACAGCTCGAGCTTTGGCTGCACGTTTCCCCATGGATCGGGCACAAGTGGGTTTTGTACTGTCACTACTCTCGGGCAGAGCGTTGGAGTGGGCAACACCGCTGTGGGAGCGAGACGATCGTGTGGTGCGGAGTGCTCTGAAAAAGGTCTTTTAGGACCTCAGGTCACG
>JARQOD010003216.1:0-67553 GCA_033576555.1 Oophaga sylvatica | reverse complement strand
GCTGCATTTGCCTTCATGAAACCTTCGTAGCACGCACTGTCACTCCAACTTTTTTTTTTTTCTTCAGTGTAATTTTTGGCCCATGCATTTAACAATTTGGACGCCTTCCTCCTTCCAATAATTTGGTTGAAACCTAAAAAATAGCAAGGATACCCTTTTCACAATTTGAACATTGGGTTTTCGGGGTTTCATTTAAGTCTGTGTTTTTTATTTTTTGAGTCAATCACCTCCATTTTTTTGTTCAAGCACTGCTGCTTGAACTCTGCAAAACGTGCCCAGTCCCCTCTTCCTTTTCATTTACCCCAAATTTGGTTCTGTTTCCATTCCATTTAAAATAAATCTTTTAGGGGGACCGTTTCCACCCATCCTAAGGGGGTTGCAAACACTAAAAAAAAAACAAAGGAGTACCTTTCAAGAGTGAACAGTTGTTTTTTCATTTCACTTCATCTTTTTTTTTTAATTTTTTGAGTGCCCCACACGCCCGTTATTTGTTAAAGCACTGCTGCTTGTACCTGCTGAGCGTGTCTCAGTGTCATCCTTTTCATTTTTTCCCCAATTGGTTTCTGCTCCTTTCCATTTAAAATATAATCTATTAGGGGACGCGTTTCCCCTGTATCCATACTTGGTTGCAAAACAATAGAAGAAGAAAAAGGGAGTACCCTTTTCACAGATTGTAAACTTTGTTTTTCAGTGGTCACTTCATCTTGCATAAAACCACACTGGGCCCTTAAACTTTTTTTGACTTTCTTATAAATTTCTACCAAATGAAGAAGTCAGGAGAAAGGGCACGGGTGTCCCGGGAGTTTCGCGGGAGAACGGGGGGATTCTGTGGGCTGCCCCCCTCATGACACGCCCCCACCAGTTTTCCCCGTGAGCTTTCCCTTTTATCCCCCATTTGGTAGGAGCTCGGCGTGCCCCCTGCTGCGGGAAAAAAATTGAAGCCGTTGTTGGTTGGATGGGAGCCAAGCATCGATTTAATTTCCTCCCCCTCCTCTCAGGAACACAAAAACTGTTGAGCAACCTCTGTCTGTTCACCGCCGTCAAATTGCCCAGGCAGTCGAAACTTTGTAAGGAGCCGCTGAGTCTTCTTTTGTTTTCAAAAATCTGTTGGCCCCAAAACGGGCACAGGCAAGCAGCATTCTGCAATTTGAAGAGGAGGGAGTATGCAGTGATGCGCAACAGCTGTGTCTCTCTCAATCTGAAGAGGCGGGTGAGCCAGTGCCGATGGACAGCACACCGCAGAACGCATCTTATGATGATGATGAGACTCAGGTGCCAGGTTTTGTGGAGCATGGTGCTGCCCAGACCATCCAACAGCAGCAGGTGTTGGAAGAGGGTAGTGGAGATGATGAAGTCCGAGACCCAACATGGCGTGAGCAACAGGAAGATTGTGGGAGCAGCTCTGAGGAAGAGATTGTCCCAACGGTGCAAAGAGGAGGGAGAGGTAGGCTGCAGACTCGCTTGCCTGTAGCCTCCAGTTTGGCACCTGTTGGGAGCAGTTCTCTTAGAAATGTCAAAATTGGCGCTCCCATGACTTGCACTGCGTGGTCCTTTTTTGACAGACTTGTAGATGATATTTGCTATGTTCAATGCAAGCTGTGTAAGCAAAAAGTTAAAAGAGGTAAAAATATCAGTAACCTGAATACCACAAATATGTGGAAACATGTACGGACAAAGCACGTAGCTGAGTTACAAAGACACACTGGAGATGTAGGCCAACCTACAGCAGCACCTACATCTTTAGGTCGTGTTCGAGCCTCTACCTCCAGCTCACACACACCTGGTTCGGCTTCCTCACAGGATCTCCATGGAAGAACCTCGGTCACTGTTGTCCATAGACAAACTGTTATTCCACCCACAGCAGCAAGTTCACAGTCATCGTCACACTCCCAGAACAAAAAACAGCCATCGGTAACACAGGCATGGGATAAAAGACGGCCATACTCGGCAAACCATCCACGAGCACAGGATCTGAATGCTGGCCTTGCAAAACTCCTGTCCCTTGAAATGCTGTCATTCAGGCTGGTGGAGACTGACAGTTTCAGGAACTTTATGGCATTGGCAGTCCCACAATATAATGTGCCAAGCCGATTTTATTTCAGCAGGCAAGCTGTCCCTGCTCTGCAAAAACATGTCGAGGGAAACATTAAACATGCGCTACTAAACGCCGTCAGTAGCAGGGTCCACCTGACCACCGATGCGTGGACCAGTACCCATGGCCAGGGACGATACCTTTCCCTCACTGCCCATTGGGTCAATGTTGTGGAGCCGGGTACAGATCTTGCCAGTGGCGCTGTACGTGTTCTGCCAACTCCAAGGATTGCAGGAATCCAGTCTGTACACATTGATTCCTCCTCCTACTCCAGTTCCTCAGAATCATCGCTGCATGAGCCGTCACGGTATACCTCCACATGGACCCGTGAACGCTTACCTGTTGCGACCGATATGAGCACAGCCGTGGCCAAACGTCAACAGGCCGTCCTGAAATTAATTTCCATGGGGAATCGAAGCCACACAGCGCAGGAGCTCTGGGATGCCATCAAGCAGGAGAGCGACGTGTGGTTTTTGTCAGCTAATCTCCAGCCAGGCTTGGTAGTGTGTGACAATGGCCGAAATCTGGTGGCAGCTCTGGGCCTTGGCAACCTCACTCACATACCATGTCTGGCACATGTGCTCAACTTGGTCGTGCAGAGTTTTTTGAGGGACTATCCGGATCTTGATGCACTGCTGCACAAGGTCCGCCTAGAGTGCGCTCACTTGCGACGTTCCAGCATGGCCAGATCGCGCATTGCAGCTCTGCAAGTCAGATTTCGCCTTCCTGAACATCGCATCATATGTGACGTACACACCAGGTGGAATTCCACGTTACATATGTTGCAGCGGTTGTGTGAGCAGCAGCCAGCAGTAATGGAGTATCAGCTGCAACAGGCGCAATCAACTCGCAATTTGCGCCGTTCACACTTCACCACTACTGAGTGGGCCTCTATGAAGGACATCTGCGACGTTTTGCGTGCGTTTGATGTCTCAACGCGAATGGCGAGTGCAGATGATGCACTAGTCAGCATGACTGTCCCCCTTATCTGCCTGCTTCAGAAATCACTGAAAGCACTAAAGGAAGAGGTTTTGGAAGAGGTGGAGGATGAGGAGTCACAAATTCAATTACCTTCTCGACAGTCAGCGCAACGTGGTTCCTCACAAAGGGCTGGGCAGGGCTCACTTTGTGAGGAGGATGAGGAGGAGGAGGAGTCAATGGAGGAGGAAGAAATCCCTACAGAGGGAGGTACACAACGCTGTAGTCAGTATGTAGAGCGAGGGTGGGGTGATGCAGAGGAGACAGAGATGACGCCTCTTCCAGAGGACAGCCTTTGTTGGCCAGTTGGGAGTCTGCAGCACATGGTTGATTTCATGCTTCAGTGCCTGAGAAACGACCGCCGCATCGCCCACATTCTCAGCACGTCAGATTATTGGGTGTACACCCTCCTAGACCCTCGCTACCGGGACAACTTACAAACCCTCATCACACCGGTGAACCGGGACCGTAAAATGCAGGAGTACCAAGACACACTGGTGCAATCCATACTGTTGTACATTCCAGCCGAGAGAGCTGCTGCTGCTGCTACTGCTTTACAAAGCAGCTCTGTGCGTCGAGGCAGTTTAGACACCTCTACAACAATAGGGAGCAGAAGCAGCGCCTCTGCACAGGGCAAGAACTGTATGTTACAAATGTGGCAAAGTTTTGTGACAGCGCCAGCAAGGTCTACACCATCCGAGACGGCTCCAGTCACCAGGAAGAAACGTTTCCGTAAGACTACTTGGCTTTCCCTCTAAGTGTACTCCCAGATGCCTCTTCCCCTTTCAAATTTTGGGTCTCTAAGTTGGATACATGGCCAGAGCTTAGCCAGTATGCATTGGAGGTGCTGGCTTGCCCTGCTGCCAGTGTATTATCTGAGCGTGTCTTTAGTGCTGCAGGTGGTGTAGTAACAGACCGTCGCATGCGACTATCCTCAGAGAATGTAGACCGGCTTACTTTTCTGAAAATGAACAAGGCATGGATCTCACCTGAATTTGCCTGTCCGTTTTCAGATTAAATAACTGTTTGGCAACGTTTTCCATGTCTCCTGTTATGTTCATCTTTCTACCACCTGAACTCTACTCCCTGGGCTACAACACCGCCATTTGTTGCTCGTAAGTAATTGGCAGGGGTACTGACTCCTGGCCAGCCTGGTTACAGCACGACAGCTGTTTCCTGGCAGTGTGAACGTCAATTATCCTCCAATAAGTTGTGCTGTCGTGTTGCATTCGGGTTAGCCGACTCTATGGTGCCTGCAGTTTAGGTGATTCCTATGTGTGCTGTGGGATATGTAAATAAAGGCGGTTTCCATTGTGACAATAGGACAAGCACCCACTGTAGGACTGTGTGATTCGGTAACTGCGGACGGCTTGCGTCCTGTCAACTTACATTTTCATGGGTGCGTTCTTCTACCCGTCCGGGGTCCAGTACCGTCAAGTGGTTCTCCCCAGTGCCTTTGGCCTAGGTGCCTCCATCTCCGTATCCGAGTTCCAGCAACGTCTGCTGGTCCTTGGTAGTGCTTTGGAGCACAGGTACCTCCTGCTTAGTAACCGTGTCACAGTAACGTCAGCTGGTACTCGGTTGTGACATTGCCTCTTTTCCTTCTGCTACCCGTCCGGGGTCCAGTACCGACAAGTGGTTCTCCCCAGTGCCTTTGGCCTAGGTGCCTCCATCTCCGTATCCGAGTTCCAGCAACGTCTGCTGGTCCTTGGTAGTGCTTTGGAGCACAGGTACCTCCTGCTTAGTAACCGTGTCACAGTAACGTCAGCTGGTACTCGGTTGTGACATTGCCTCTTTTCCTTCTGCTACCCGTCCGGGGTCCAGCACAGTCAGCTGGTCCTCGTTACTTCCATTGTCTCTTGCTCCATCTGATACCCGTCAGGGTTCCAGTAACGTCAGCTGTTTCTCGGAAATTAGACGACCTTAAAGACCACCCAGAAGAAGATGACGACAACAAGGACGACGAGCATGAAGCCAACCAGCCTGAACACCATCACAAAGAAAAAATAAAAGATTACCCAGAAGAAGATCACCAACAGGACAAAGAAGGTTAAGACAAACTACAAGATACAGAACAAGAGACAGAAGAACAATAAGCAGAAGATCAAAAAGCAGAAGAACATGAAGTATAAGACCAAAATGAAGAGCAAAATATATGCTCTAAATTCTAAGCAGAAGAAGACTAAGCAGTGTATGGGGGTGAGTCCGTTCCTCCTCGTGGTGCCCCTGGAAAATGCCTGCTGCTGCTGCAGGCTAAACTGAACACGGACAAATACTGTTGTAATTTAAATCTTTTGTGACAGCAAGAACGGAAGGATGAACAATTCATACTTTTACAGATTACAAGTACAGGAATCTCTGTCACAAATAAGAATATGATGAAGAAGATGAAGAGGAAGAAGATGAAGAATTTGAATATAAAGAAGATTAATTAGTTTAATAATAACAATATGAGTAATGTAAACAAAAACATGAATAGCAAGAAGTTTAAGAAGAAGATTAAGAAGGTGAAGATGAATAATTTGATGAGAAAGATGATGCTGCTGCTGAAGATTATGAAGGAGAAAGTGTGGCACTGGCAAAAGTTAAAAAGGTGAAGAGCATGGAAGTTGTGAAACATACATATTTGCCAAAATAGAAAAAAGGTTAACAACATTGTCAATTTGTTAGTCAATCCAAACGTATTTCCAAAAAAAAATATATTAATGCTATTCCAATGCATTGCGTTAAACATGTATGCCTTTATTGTCTCCTCAACCTCCCCCAATACATTCTACATTAGTCTTTGTTGTTTTCCTTCATGTACAATTAACCAACAATGCAAGAATGGTTTTTTTTAATGTCGATATTTGGTTCCCATAGACTTACATTGGACTTCCGGTATCGGAATCGGATATCGACGATATTTAGTGATATCGGCGATACCATTCCGATCCGATATTTTTAGATATCGAGCAGTATCGCTCAACACTATTTGGTTGTCCTCAAGAAATATCCCTATGAGGATTGCATCTCCAAAGTTTAAGCCTAGGTTCATTGGACCTTATAAGATCATGGAGATTCTTAATCTGGTTTCCTTCCGTTTGCTTCTTCCAGGGACATATAAGATCCATATCATGTTCCACAAGTCCTTGTTGAAGAGGTTTGTCGAGCCAGTGGTTCCTATGGCTGCACCTCCTGACCCTGTTTTGGTTGAGGGCAATCTGGAGAAAGTGGTTGAGAAAATATTGGATTCTCGTTTTTCTAGACGGAAACTCTAGTATTTGGATAAGTGGCGAGGTTATGGTCAGGAGGCCAATTCTTGGGTGTTTGCTTCGGACATCCATACTAGGAGACTGATCCGTGCCTATCGCTGAGCTCATCCTGATCGGCCTGGTTGCACAAGTGAAGGTTCGGTGACCCCTCCTCAAGGGGGGGTACTGTTGTGAATGAGCAGAGGCTCCCTCTGGTGGTTACAGACAGTACTGAACCTTCCAGCGAGGAATGGCAATCTGGGATCACTGACTGGACTGATATAAGGGAGGTTCCCTCCCATGATGGTCGCTGGTGATCAATTGTTCTGGTCTCAATTGTGGTTCCTGGTTCATTTGGAAGTTTGCTGGTGTCTTGCCTGCGTCTGCTGCTTTCAGATAAGATATTTTCTGCTTTTCTTTTTGTGCTTGCTATTTGCATAGGTTTCTGCACATTTGTGGAGGACAGCCGGTTCCCTCCTGGGGCCTGTGCTCCTCAAAGTTTGTCTGTAGCCACTGTTGTTTTTTCATTTGCTTTTTCCTGCTTTTTCAGCGGCTGCGGCTTGGTTTTGTTCACACTGAGATCTGATTTAGTGGGTGGCGAGATCGTGTGATCTCAGTATTTTTGTAATCAGAATTGTTGGATTTTTGTAGGGTTTTCTGGGTTGCAGAAAGTAATCTCTCCTGTCCTATCCTATTTAGTCAGCTTGTGGCTCCAGCGTTTGCTCATTCTATTTTCTATCTGTGTCCGCGCTTTCTACTTGTCTAACTGCCATTACATGTTTGGGGGCTTCCTATTTTCTTTGGGGATCTGCTCCGGGGCAGATAGCTTTCATCTTTCTGCCTTTAGGTGTAGTTATCTCTCAGGCTGTGACGAGGCGTCTAGGATTATCGTAGGAACGCTCCACGGCTACCTCTAGTTGTGTGGTTAGTTTAGGAATCTGCAACCCATTAGTTACCAACATCTCAGGTGTTCGGCTGCCCGGCTGTTGTTCCTGTCCTCCTCAGCTACCTAACATAACACTGCCCTACTCAGCCTGACTATTCCCCTTATATGCCTTATAGAATCATCACTTAAATGACTAAGCAATGAGGTTTCTCAGGAGGAGGAGGAGTATGATGAGCCACTTGCACAAACCAGGCAATCTTCATCAGCCCGGTTGGTACAAAGCTCTGTGGGTGCCTCACAAAGTTCCAGGCAGGACACAGCAAGCGAGGAGGATGAGGAAGACTATGAGGATGAGCTAGAGGAGAAAATTACACAGCGCTCTACTAGTAGTCACCAGATAGAGCGTGGATGGGGTGATGCAGATCAGCCAGAGCACAATTCTCCAGCTGGTGACAGAGATGCATGGCCAGTTGGCAGCCTTCAGCACATGAGTGACTTCATGCTGCAGTGTCTGAGAAAAGACCCACATGTGGCTCGTATTCTCCACACAAATGACTACTGGGTGGCCACCCTCTTAGATCCATATTACCGGGACAGCCTTGAAAGCCTAATTACACCATTGAACCGTTCGCGTAAAATGCAGGAGTACCAAGAAGCACTGGTTAATTCACTCATGTACTCTTTTCCACCGCATAGCAGTGATGTGCGTGCACTAGCAGGCACCTCAGTGCATCCTGGGCCCATCGGAACCTGTTCAGAAGCCGGTAGCAGAAGCAGTTCATCTGCTACTGACAGGTACAATATACCCAACCTATTCCAACGGTTTCTGAACCCGCAAACAGTTTGAGCATCATCAGCACAGACAGTGCAACGCACTAGGAGGCAACGTTACCGTGACATGGTGGCACAATACCTCTTCACCCCTGTCAGTGGGCTTCAGGATGGATCTGCCCCCTTCAAGTTTTAGGTCTCCAAGTTGGATACATGGCCCGAGCTTAGCCAGTATGCCTTGGAGGTCCTGGCTTGTCCTGGTGCCAGTGTGATTTCTGAACGCATCTTTAGTGCAGCTGGCAATGTACTAACAGACTAACGTACCAGACTATCCGCTGCAAATGTGGACCGGCTTACATTCCTAAAAATGAACCAGGCCTGGATTTCTGATGACTTTTGCTGCCCTGGGCCACAGTACACAGGTTACATGCATGGTTGGTAGCAGTATGCATGCTCTGTCATGTGCCTATTTTGCACACAGCGTAATCTGTTATGCCCATGCTCTGGCCTCTAGTTGGTAGCACCTGGTTCTGTGACTGACTCTTTAACCTCATACTGTTTTCCGTTGGCTCTAGTACCGCCAGCTAGTGCCCATTTCTGTGACTGCCACTTTCACAGCATGCCGTTTCTGGGCTCTAGTACGCAGCTAGTGCCCATTTCTGTGACTGCCACTTTCACAGCATGCCGTGTTTCTGGGCTCTAGTACCGGCAGCTAGTGCCCATTTCCGTGACTGCCACTTTCACAGCATGCCGTGTTTCTGGGCTCTAGTACGGCAGTAGTGCCCATTTCCGTGACTGCCACTTTCACAGCATGCGTGTTTCTGGGCAACAGTACAGCCAGCTGTATCTCGTTAGACCAAATGAAAAAAGGGACGACAGATGCAAAACACCTATAGGCAGTAGCACAACAGGCGGGATCCAAGCCACGCCAGCTATTTTGTGGCAGTGAGTGCGGACAGGTGCCTCCCCCAAGGGTAAACCGAGTTCCAGCATCACCAGCTGGTTCTCGGGAGTGCCCAGGGCACGGTACCTCCTGCTCCAAACCATGTTTCGACAACGCTCGCTCTAACCTAACCCTTACCCTACTAACCATAAACCCAACCCACCCCAACTAATCCTAACCCAAAGAAAAAGCACCGCTGTTAAGAAGTTGGCGACCAGTTTTCCTGCTACAGTTTTCGCTCTGTGCTTTTTTTTAGCGATTTCTTTTGCTCCTCTGCCTCTGCATACTCCTTCCCCATTATCCTGAGGTGTTTCCCCTCCATTTTATCCATTATATAGCACTGTAGTGGTCATTTTGTAATTCCAATTTTTTTTCTCCCATTGACTTGCATTGATATCGGAAATCGAAAATTCCGATATCCGATATTTTTCCAATATCGGAAATCGATATTCCGATACAATTTCGGGCAATATCGCTCATCCCTATTTAAGAGTACTGTGCCGAAAAGCCTTTGTTTGTACTGAGCCAAAAAACCTATGTGTGTACTATGCCAAAAAGCCTCTCTGTGTAGTGTGCAGCTGTGTCTGTGTGAGTAGTCTGCCTAAAAAATAAACATGCTCTACCGCTGTGTCTGTACGAGTTGTGGTCCTAAAAAATAGTTATACTCTGCTCCCAAGTCTGTGGGAGTACTGTGTGTAAGAGCTAATTTTTTCAACACTGCAGCTGAGTCTATGAGAATACTGAGCCAGAAAAAAACTGTGAACACTATGCACGTGTCTCTGTGAGAGCTCTCTGAAAAAAGCTTTTTTGGGTGTACTCTGAAAAACACCTATGTGGTTACACTCTGCAAAACACCCAACTATCTATTTATTTTTTTTATTTGGGTAAGCTCTAGAGATATGAGAATGTGCTTGGAGACACTCAAATACAATTATCTGGGTGCTTGGATATACTCATTACTCTGTGAGTGTTCGAAGGTGCTCAATGTAAAACTCAAATCCATGTCCTGCATATTTGTTGCCTGTTCGGCCTTTTTCACACATCAGTATTTTGACGTCAGTCGCAATCCAGCTATTTTGTAAAAAACGGATTCGTCGAAAAAAGGATGAAAAGGATCGAAAAACTGATGCGACGGATCTGTTTTAATTGCCAGATCCGGTAGTCGGATCCGGCAAAAAACACATCTGTCTCATCAGTTTTTCCATCCATTTCATCCTTTTTTTGACTGATCCGTTTTTTAAAATCGTCAAATGGGAGGCTCCCAAACGTTATATGCTGCTGAAAACTACTGGAAACCTATATATAGAGTGTTTTAACAACCCATCTTTGACAGGTTGTAGAGCAAGTGGCAAAAATGGGAGGTGTTATTGCAAATATTGTGAAGATCTATGTGGATTTCTCTTTTTAGGCAAATCGTTTGGCAGTGATTGTTAGTGAAAAGGAGCGAGAAAGACAGGGCATCATGCATCTGCGCCGGAGACGTTTTTGGATCCACCCAATCACAGCACAGAGAATGACACGTGGGGTGTATTCTACATTGTAAATGGAGTTGAGAGGAAACCCCGAGAAGTTTTTCTACTATGTACGGATGAAAGAGGAAAACTTCGATATTTTGGAGGAATGTGTTGGAGAAATGACACGTATTGCCGCTTTTCAATATCACCGGCTGAATGGTTACTCTTCGGTAAGTCATTTTTATTGTTTCTCCTCCTGTTAAAGCAGACTTATAACTGTAATGTTGTTGCTGGTAGTTTGTATTAATTATTGTCTTTGCCTTTTTAAACAGATTCCTTGCAACTGGCGAATCCCTTTCATCACTACATTTTCAATTCAGGCTGGGGATTTCCACCATATCGGAGATTGTAAAACACACCTGCCGCGCATTGTGGGACTGTTTACAGGAGCAATATATCCCACATCCCACAACGGAGAGTTGGTTGGACATTGCAGACAACTTTCTAAAGATTTGCCAGTTTCCCAAAAACTTGGGTGCAGTGGACGGTAAACATATTAGGATCGTCAAATCAGCTGCATATGGCTCTGAATATTTTAATTATAAAAAATATTTCTCCATCGTGCTTATGGCCATTGCACACGCACAATATAAGTTTATAGCGGTCAATATTGGGGCCTATGGCTGCTCTAATGACTCTCAAGTTTCTAAAATGTCTGCAATTGGTTGTCATTTATATGGAAACACATTCCAATTTCAACCCCCAAGACTGCTTCCTCAAACCTCTGGGCCACCAATGCCATTTGTATGTGTTGGAGATGAAGCTTTCAAACTATCGCAACACCTGCTGAAGCCCTACGCGAGTAGTGGCTTGACGCCAATGAAACGAGTGTTTAATTTTCGGTTTAACCCGAGTGCGGAGAATGGTGGGAGTGTGCTTTTTGGCATTTTAACATCCAAATGGCGAGTTCTGTTGACCGCTATTAACCTGAAGACAGAGACTGTGGATGAGGTGGTCAAAACTTGAGTGGTCCTGCACAATTTTGTCATATGCAAGGAACAGGTTATCATGGATGACAATGTGTTTGAAACCAGCTTGCGGGATTATGAAAATATTACTTTTCGGAGTCCTGTGGCATTTTCCAGGATGAGGGAAAAATTTGCTGAGTACTTTATGTCACTTCAAGGAAGAGTAGAATGGCAGGATGAGATGGTTTGATATGTTTGCCTTTTCATATAATGTATGTTGGATTACCAAATTTATTGCATTTTTCAGAGGTGTGATTCTACCATGATTTTTATCTATTAACTAGTTTTGTACCTTGTTACCCAAAGCTTTGCTTGTTTTTTAACTTTACTCCAAGTTTTATACCTTTGCCCAAGTTTTGTACGCTTTGTACCTTTTACTCAAAGTTTTTTACGTTTTGTACCTTTTACCCAAAGTATTTTACATTTTGTACCAGTTACCCAAAGTATTATTATACGTTTTGTACCTTTTACCCAAAGTTTTGTAACTTATCAATAAATGAATGACAATAAATATTTTTTGTAAAACCATATTTTTATATATAACAAAATTATAAATTCATATAATTTGGGGTGGAGAAACAAGTGGAGGGGCAGACAGGGCGGACCCCTTCGACAGTGGAGGTATGGAGACCGGGTTAGGATGGAGCTGGATCGGAAGGGGTGGAGAAAACAAGAGGTTGGGCAGGGAGTGGAGGTACAGATGGGTGGGAGGGAGCTGGTATGGGGAAGGAAGGGGAGAAGGGGGGTAGGTGTGGGAGGAACTACCGGGGTGGCTAGAGGGGTTTGGGCGGTGACCTGAGCTTCAGCAACCTGGCAGGCTTGCATGACATGCACCTGCTGGTCAGAAGATAGCTTGTCCATGCGCTCGAGTACTGCCTGAATAAAGCAATGATTTGGCGACTTACTTGCATCTAAATGCATCATATCCAGACGACTGCTCAATTCAACCATGCACGAGGTTGAATCCAGCAGTCATGTGCTCGGCCAAAAGTTTGATCGAGTTCTGGAAGGATGAATTTAGATGCAAGAACTCAGGCACATAGCTCCTTTCCTGAACTCTCTGGCGCTGCCGGCCAGAACACGAAAGTGTTCTAGAGGTGGCTGCAGTGTCAGAGGGGTGGGGTAAAAGGAAAGCTACCTCGTTACCAGCATCTTCATGTAATGAAGTCTGCCATGATGTTCCAGCGCTAATGAATGGGGCCGAGGGGTCAGACATGAGGGAAGGTGCAGACGGGTTGGATCTATCGAAGTGGTCCCCGGTGGCGGACTCCTGTGGGATCGCTCCAGAAGGGTTCAAATCTGCAGCATGCTCCCGAGTACTGCAAACTGTGCTGTGGTACAAAGAAAAATAAAAAGGAATTAATATATTGATGTTGCTTTGCCCTGCCTGAAACCAAAAAACAAGGTTAGACATGTAAACATTTTTACTTAATAAATGGGGTGGGGAATATTTACCTTCTGCTCACCATGGTCGACCGGAGGAACGACGGGGCTCTAGCATGCTTATACTTGCTCCTGCGTAATCCCGATCCAGGCCTGCATCTCCTTGTTGAACTCCTTCTTCAAGCGATCCCTGAGTGACCGCCACCGCTTGATAACCCTGTCTCCTGTAAAAAGAAAGCACAAACTGGTTAGTATACAACACATTACATTCTGCAACATAACTTGCTGAACTGTGAATACTTACGCACTTGATTCTGGGCTGGAGATTCGAGGTCCTCCCAGTCTTCCACAACTTCACGACACACTTCTTCCCAGAGCCAACGGGTGACGACAAGGTAAGCATGGCGGCTATCACCCATGTTCCACAGCGGCTCCCACTCTCGGACTAGATCGATGAGAGTGGGAGTCGTCCGAGTTGTGAGCACGCTGTGAAGGCTGTTAAAAAAGACAAAAAAAAACATTAAATTCAAATCATCCACATGAAGTATAAAAATACTAAACCAACAAAAAAAGAGTACTTACTCTCTGCTGACCGCCGCGACATCCACACCGACGACCCTGGGAGGTGCTTTGAGGACCTCTATGCCGAACCCCAGAATGTGAAGACTATAAAAAAAAATATGTGCTTTGATGTAGGCATATGTATTGTGTGTACTGTGATGTCTGTGATGATCTGTTTTTTATGTGTTGGGTATACTGTGATGTCTGTGATGATATGTTTTGAAGAAACGTACACTCTGCGCACCCGCTCCTTGCATTTCTCCACCCCGTCCATCTCCTTCTGGAAGCACCTCTGATGCTGAAGTTTCCTGTGAAACCAGAATTAATGCATATAGGGTTATGTGTACTAAAAATGTTATCATCTCCAAAAATAAAAAATTAATTGCCTCAGTTTGCTGACGCTATGAGGGAGGGCTCCCAGAAGAAGACATAATGGCCTGGCTTGTGGCCTGGGTTGGTCACTGGCTTTTGGCCTGGGTTGGTCCCTTGTAGTATCTGCAAGTATAAAGACACTTGCTAGCTACTATGCAAATTATATATTAAGCTTTCTGGCCTTTATACTTACATCACTACTTTAACTGACAAATGCAATTCTAGGATGTATCAACAGAAGCATACAGTCTAGATCACGTGAGGTCATTATTGCCCTCTACTCCTCTTTGGTCAGACCTCATCTGGAATACTGTGTCCAGTTTTGGGCACCACATTTTAAAAAAGACATCAACAAACTGGAGCAAGTTCAGAGAAGAGCCACCAGAATGGTGACCGGTCTGCAAACCATGTCCTATGAGAAACGGTTGCACGATTTGGGAATGTTTAGCTGCAAAAAAGAAGACTGAGAGGAGATTAATAGCTGTCTACAAATATCTCAAGGGCTGTCACATTGTAGAAGGATCATCTTTATTCTCATTTGCACAAGGAAAGACTAGAAGCAATGGGATGAAACTGAATGGGAGGAGACACAGATTAGATATTAGAAAAAACTTTTTGACAGTTAGGGTGATCAATGAGTGGAACAGGCTGCCACAAGAGGTGGTGAGTTCTCCTTCAATGGAAGTCTTCAAACAGAGGCTGGACAGACATCTGTCTGGGATGATTTAGTGAATCCTGCTTTGAACAGGGGGTTGGACCAGAAGGCCCAGGAGGTCCCTTCCAACTCTACTATTCTGTGATTCTGTGATTCTGTGATTCTGTGAACTGGTGGCCTGGGTTGGTCACTGGCTTGTGGCCTGGGTTGGTCACTGGCTTGAGGCCTGTGTGGGTCCCTCATAGTATCTGTAAGTATAAAGACACTAGTTAGCTATTATACTAAAATTATTTCAGTGTTGTCCGCTGACTTAAAAAAAAAGGCAGCCACAGAGCTATTAGGATTTCAACCTCTCCCCCTAAAAAATCCCTATATTCCCCCAAACAAAAAATGCTAAGTACTTTAATAGGTTGCTAAACCACCCCCTCTGTAATTTAAAAGTTAGATATGCGCAATGCGCAAGCAAACATAACACTCCACCTCCTGTATTTCCCAAAAAAATCCAAACATAACACAGGCACCCAAGCAGTACGTTTCAAACACCATTGCACAGTAAATACACTCCTTCACACTTTAAATCCCTAAACCCTCACTTTTTTTTTTACTTTTTTTAATTTTTGTTAAAGCGAGTAGGAGCTAAACAGCACTTTATTTGAAATACAAGGACAGTAAATGAAAAATAAAAAAAAATGCATATCTGGACTCACACACACAGGTCGGACTCACACGCACTTGCTGGATTCACGCTGGCCGGACTCACGCTGGCTGATGGCTGGACTCACCCTGGCTGGATTCACACTGGCTGGACTTACACTGGCTGGACTCACACTGGCTGGACTCACGCTGGCTGGACTCACACTGGCTGGACTCACGCTGGCTGGACTCATACTGGTTGATGGCTGGACTCACGCTGGCTGGACTCACAATGGCTGGACTCACACTGTCTGGACTCACGCTGGCTGGACTCATACTGGCTGATGGCTGGAATCACACTGGCTGGACTCACGCTGGCTGGACTCACACTGGCTGGACTCACACTGGCTGGACTTATACTGGCTGATGGCTAGACTCACACTGGCTGGACTAACACTGGATGGACTCATAGAATCATAGAATCATAGAATCATAGAATGGTAGAGTTGGAAGGGACCTCCTGGGCCTTCTGGTCCAACCCCCTGCTCAAAGCAGGATTCTCTAAATCATCCCAGACAGATGTCTATCCAGCCTCTGTTTGAAGACTTCCATTGAAGGAGAACTCACCACCTCTTGTGGCAGCCTGTTCCACTCATTGACTCACACTGGCTGGACTCATACTGGCTGATGGCTGGACTCATACTGGCTGGACTCACGCTGGCTGGACTCACACTGGCTGGACTCACACTGGCTGGACTTCATACTGGCTGAATGGCTGGACTCACACTGGCTGATGCTACACATGGCTGGACTCACACTGGCTGGACTCACACTGGCTGGACTCACACTGCTGGACTCATACTGGCTGACATGGCTGGACTCACACGGGCTGGACTCACGCTGGCTAGACTCACCTGGCTGGACTCACTGGCTGACACTGGCTGGACTTATACTGGCTGATGGCTGGACTCAGCTGGCTGGACTCACAATGGCTGGACTCACACTGGCTGGACTCATCTGGCTGATGGCTGACTCAAGCTGGCTGGACTCACACTGGCTGGAATCACATGCTGGACTCACGCTGGCGGACTCACACTGGCTGGACTCACACTGGCTGGACTTATACTGCTGATGGCTGGACTCACGCTGGCTGGACTCACACTGGCTGGACTCACACTGGCTGGACTCACCTGGCTGGACTCAAGCTGGCTGGACTCACACTGGCTGGACTCACACTGGCTGATGGACTCACTGGACTCACACTGGCTGTACTCACACTGCTGGCTGGACTCAGCTGGCTGGACTTACACTGGCTGGACTCATACTGGCTGTGGCTGGACTCAACTGGCTGGACTCACACTGGCTGACTCACACTGGCTGGACTCAAGCTGGCTGGACTCACCTGTGCTGACTCACAATGGCTGGACTTCACCTGGCAATCAATGGCTGAACTCACAAGCTGGACTCACACTGGCTGTACTCACACTGCCTGATGCTGGACTCATACTGGCTGGACTCACAATGGCTGACTCACCTGCTGGACTCTCAATGGCTGGACTCACACTGCTGTGGCTGGACTCATGCTGGCTGAACTTACACTAGCTGGACTCACGCTGGATGGACTCACACTGCGGGACTCGGGACTCACACTGGCTGGACTCACGCTGGTGGACTCAACTGACTGGACTCACGCTGGCTGACTCACCTGCTTGGCTGACTCACTTGCTGGATCACGCTGGCTGGACTTAACTGGCTATGGCTGGACTCACACTGGCTGGACTCACCTGGCTGGACTCACACTGGCTGGACTCACAGCGGCTGGACTCAACTGGCTGGACTCACACTCTGATGGCTGGACTCAACTGGCTGGACTCACAAGGCTGACTGACACTGGCTGGACTCTCATGGCTGGACTCCACTGTTTGGCTGACATGCTGGGAACTTACACTGGCTGACTAACTGGTGACCAGCTGGACTCCTCAACTGCTGATGCTGGACTCAACTGGCTGGACTCACACTGGCTGGACTCAGCTGGCTGGACTCACATGCTGACTCGGCTGGACTCACACTGGCTGGATCAGCTGGCTGGGACTCACACTGACTGGACTCACACTGGCTGGACTATACATTGAGCTGGACTCACATGGCTGGACTCACACTGGCGGGACTCACACCTGGCTGGACTCACACTACTGGACTCACACTGGCTGGACTCACATTGCTGGAATCACACTGGCTGGACTCACGCTGGCTGGACTGACACTGGCTGGACTCACACTGGCTGGACCACACTGGCTGGACTCAACTGGCTGATGGCTGGACTCACACTGCTGGACTCACCTGCTACACACTGGCTGGACTCACACTGGCTGGACTTACATGGCTGGACTCACGTGGCTGGACTCACAATGGCTGGACTCACACTGGCTGGACTCACCTGGTTGGACTCCAACTGGCTGGCACTCAACTGGCTGGACTCACTGGCTGGACTCACCTGGCTGGATCACACTGGCTGGACTAACGTGGCTGGACTCACACTGGCTGATACGTACCACACTGGCTGGACTCAACTGCTGTGGCTGGACTCAACTGGCTGGATCAACTGGCGGACTCAACATGGCTGGACTCAGTGCTGGACTCACACTGCTGGACTCAACTGCGATGGCTGACTCACACTGGCTGGACTCACACTGGCTGGACTCACTGGCTGTGGCTGGACTCACATGGCTGGACTACAATGGCTACCGGACTCATACTGGAGCTGGACTCACACTAGGCGCTGACTGGACTAAGTGACTCACACTGGCTGGACTCACATGGCTGGATCACACTGGCTGGACTCACACTGGCTGGACTGACACTGGCTGGACTCACACTGGCTGGACTCAATGGCTGGACTCACGGCTTGGCTGGACTCACACTGACTGGACTCAACTGGCTGATCACACTGGCTGGACTCCACGTGGCTGGACTATACTGGCTGATGCTGGACTCAGCTGGCTGGACTCACAATGGCTGGACTCACACTGCTGGACTCATACGGCTGATGGCTGGACTCACTGGCTGGACTCACACTGGCTGGCTATACTGCTGGCTGGATTCACACTGGCTGGACTACACTGACTGGCCTCACGCTGGCTGGACTCATACTGCTGATGGCTGGACTCACACTGCTGGATCAGCTGACTGACTCACACTAGCTGGACTCACACTGGCTGGACTCACAATGGCTGGACTTGTCACGCTGGCTGACTCACTGGCTGGACTCACACTGGCTGGACTCACACTGCTGAACTCATCCACATGCTGGACTCACCTGGCTGGATCACACTGGCTGGACTCACTGGCTGGACTTATACTGTCAGATGGCTGGACTCATGCTGGCTGGACTCACGCTGGCTGGACTCACACTGGCTAGACTCACGCTGGCAAATGGCTGGACTCACAATGGCTTGACTCACACTGGCTGGACTCACGCTGGCTAAGCTCACAATGGCTGGACTCACAATGGCTGGACTCACACTGGCTGGACTCACACTGCTTGATGGCTGGACTCATACTGGCTGGACTCACAATGGCCGGACTCACACTGGCTGGACTCTCAATGGCTGGACTCCAACTGGCTGATGGCTGGACTCATGCTGGCTGAACTTACACTGGCTGGACTCATGATGGATGGACTCACGCTGGCTGGACTCACGCTGGCTGGACTCATACTGGCTGATGGCTGGACTCACGCTGGCAGGACTCATACTGGCTGGACTCACGCTGGCTGGACTCACACTGACTGGACTCATACTGGCTGATGGCTGGACTCACGCTGGCTGGAATCTCGCTGGCTGGACTCACGCTGGCTGGACTCACGCTGGCTGGACTCACGCTGGCTGGACTCATGCTGGCTGGACTCACACTGGCTGGACTCATACTGGCTGATGGCTGGACTCATGCTGGCTGGACTCACACTGGCTGGACTCATTCTGGCTGGACTCACGCTGGCTGGACTCACTCTGGCTGGACTCACACTGGCTGGACGGACTCACGCTGGCTAATGGCTGAACTCCCGCTGGCTGATGGCTGGTCTCCCGCTGGCTGATGGCTGGACTTCCTCTAGCTGATGTCTGGACTGTGGCTGGAAGGATTCTCTCTGTCAGGATTCTGGCTGGCTGGATTCTGGATTCTGGCTGTATGCTTGCTGGCACATTGAGGAGAGAAGCCCTACCTGTCAGGTTTAAATACATTTGGGGCTGTCTGGCCAATTGGCTACAAAATTATAACTGTAGCATGCTCAGTTAAAAAAACGGAATCCGGCGCCGGATTCCGTCATTTGATGTACAGTGACAGTTCCGGCACCCATAAGCTTTTATTATAGCCAACAATGGATGGTGCCGGATCCATCTCGGTCCGACTCTTCGACGTAGGAAAAAAATGCTACTCTGTCCATCGTCTCCGGCCGCCGGAGACAAAATTTTCGATGGATCTGGTGAACGATGGATGAAACGTGAGACCATCCATCGCAATCCATCACTAATACAAGTCTATGAGTAAAAAACGGATCCAGCGGCATCATTTGCCAGATCCGTTTTTTTTTATAAAACTGCCGGATTGCAACTCACGCCAAAAGACTGATGAGTGAAAGAGGCCTTACGTAGCCAATAAGCATGCGTGGATTGCCTGACCATCACTGTAATGACGTATCCATCTTGGTTGTGGCATTATCATATAACAGAACAGTCGCCACCCGGCTAAGCACACTGACACCATTGCACATCTCTGTGACAGTTCGTATAGTAGGTAGAAAATGCTTGTCCAGGTCTATGTGAGCACAGTATAACTAATCAAAGTCCTGCAGTGTCTATACTGGTGCTGAAGCTGAATCATCATAATAATAGCCCTTTTAAGGCTTATAATTTCTATTGCTGCTTCTATCACATACATTCACATTCATGCATTAAAAAAATATGTTATGTTAATTTTTTCACCCATACAATATTTTGTTACCTGGGGTACATTTTTATGATATATAATGTAAGGAGGTGGCAGAGAACCTCATTGCCTCCCCTCTCTCCCATGTGCTGGGCCTGTGCACTTTATGCGGTGCCCGGATGTGTAATATTATGCACCATTTATGCCTTAATGTTATCCCCTTGTTTTTTACACTGTTAAATGTGCTGTGTATGCCATGTATTACGGTTGTGCTGTGTTTGTTATGCACATGCTAGAGGCAGAGACAGCATGGGTTAATTTAGGAAAAATATAGCGTGGCACTGCTGTGTGTGGTGCACAAGTAGGAGCCCAACCACAAATGAATGAAAAAATAAAAGTGCCAAGTTTATTTTTTCATGGGTTAATTTAGGGACCTGAGCCAGCAGCCTTTAAGGAAGAGGAAGCACCTGCTTCTGCATCAGAGACCAGGCAGGACTGCTTAAGGCCGGGGTCACATTGGCGACAAAATCGGACAACTGCAATGCGATGAAATATCGCATTGCAGTCTGGCCTATGTTAATCTATGGAGCAGCTCCCAGTATCAGATTTTTTGTGGTCCGTTTTATACGTGCGAGTGCAATCGCAGCATGCTGCCACTGTCACCGATTGTGGGTCGACTATCGCCAATGCAAGTCTATGGGAGCGATGAAAAATCGGATTACAAATGGACCGCACGTGTGACTTGCGATTAAATCGCATCGGTGTCCTTTAGAAAAGCCGGCAATTCATCCCCGGCTATACTGTAAAATCACACTGACAGCTTTAATAAAGAATAGAAACAATACATATACACACATAGAATACATAATATATATATATATATATATATATATATATATATATATATATATATATTAATAATAATAATAATAATAATAATAAATAATATTTATAGTTAGGGATGAGCGATATTGCCCGAAATCGTATCGGAATTCCGATTTCAGATATCAATGCAAGTCAATGGGAGAAAAAAATTGGAATTACAAAATGACCACTACAGTGCTATATAATGGATAAAATGGAGGGGAAACACCTCAGGATAATGGGGAAGGAGTATGCAGAGGCAGAGGAGCAAAAAAATCGCTAGAAAAATGCACAGAGCGAAAACTGTAGCAGGAAAACTGGTCGCCATCTTCTTAACAGCGGTGTTTTTTCTTTGGGTTAGGATTAGTTGGGGTAGGGTTAAGGTTTATGGTTAGTAGGGTAAGGGTTAGGGTTAGAGCGAGCTTTGTCGAAACACGGTTTGGAGCGGGAGGTAACCGTGCCCTTGGGCACTCCAGAGAACCAGCTGGCGATGCTGGAACTCAGTTTACCCTTTGGGGGAGGCACCTGTGTCCGCAGTTCACTGCCACGAAACAGCCGGCGTGGCTGGATCCCGCCTCTTGTGCTTCTGCCTATAGGTGTTTGGCATCTGTCGTCCTTTTTTTCCACTTTGGTCTAATGAGGTACAGCTGGCGGTTCTGTTGCCCAGAAACACAGCATGCTGTGAAAGTGGCAGTCACGGAAATGGGCACTAGCTGGCGGTACTAGAGCCCAGAAACACGGCATGCTGTGAAAGTGGCAGTCACGGAAATGGGCACTAGCTGGCGGTACTAGAGCTCAGAAACACGGCATGCTGTGAAAGTGGCAGTCACGGAAATGGGCACTAGCTGGCGGTACTAGAGCCCAGAAACACGGCATGCTGTGAAAGTGGCAGTCACGGAAATGGGCACTAGCTGGCGGTACTAGAGCCCAGAAACACGGCATGCTGTGAAAGTGGCAGTCACGGAAATGAGCACTAGCTGGCGGTACTAGAGCCCAGAAACACGGCATGCTGTGAAAGTGGCAGTCACGGAAATGGGCACTAGCTGGCGGTACTAGAGCCCAGAAACACGGCATGCTGTGAAAGTGGCTGTCACAGAAATGGGCACTAGCTGGCGGTACTAGAGCCAATGGAAAACAGTATGAGGTGAAAGAGTCAGTCACACAACCAGGTGCTAGATGTTGATAGCAGACGCCAGAGCACGGGCATAACAGATTAAGCTGTGTGCAACATAGGCACATGACAGAGCATGCATACTGCTACCAACCATGCATGTAACCTGCACCACAACACAGAAAGTCATAAAAAGACTCAAATAATGTATCAAAGAAATACTTTATTGTAAATATATCAGTATATAGTATACATAAAAAATCCAGTGAACACCGCAAAGAAACTGGTGGGTCACCTGGACTAATAAAAAACAACGTATATAAATGACCAGCAATAATATGACATATAATCATGTATAATATACAAATATTAAATTGGAGTAGCCGAGATCCATACAATCATTAAGCACTAGGTAGTAACATGAATATACATAGATAAAAATATCAATATACCCCTACTAACACCAAAATGTAACAGGCAAACCCCAAAGTAGCATGGTCATAAATATTTACCTAAAGTGGTATAGAAGTCCAGGTACCCACCACACCGACGCGCGTTTCGCAAAGATGCTTCGTCCAGGGGTTGTGAAATGCTGGAGAGGTAAGTATTTAAGAAGCAGCGGACCAATCAGGCACAAAAGTAAGAAGAATACAGCTGTATCTAAACATTACCCTAATGATCACCGTAACCAACGCTGAACAAGAAATAATAATAGCCAGCGATCAACCAATGAAAACATGATCACTTCCCTTGAAGAGGAGTCCAGTTGGGTCACAGTTGTGTTTCAACCAGAAATGACGGGGAATAGGTTTCAAAATTGAGGGGTCATCTATCCCTACGGCCCCCTCAATATCCAACACATGCTCTTGTATGCGTTTCTTGAATTCATGTGTAGTCATACCTACATGAATTAAACCACAAGGGCAAGTGGCATGATATACCACTGCCCTTGTAGTACAACTGATGTTATGAGTAATGTTTTTTTTTTTTTTTTCCCCTGGAGTCAGTGAATTCATTAGTTGTATCTACATTTTTACATGCAACGCATTTGTTACATGGGGAACATCCCCATCTCGGGCCTTTAGAGTTGAAAATAAATTTTGAGTTACCACTATGATAACTATGAACTAATTGATCCCGTAAATTCTTAGCTCTTCGATATGTGACCACAGGAATTTGATCAATACAACCAGATATAGCTTTATCCAGTGACAAGACAGACCAATGTTTTTTCAAAAAATCAAACATTTCTCTACTTCTAGAGTTAAAATCAAATATGCATCGTACCTTGTCATTGGATACCTCGTTTTTTTGTTTAACTCTCAAGAGATCAGTTCTATCACTATGACGTGCTCTGGCATAGGCTCGACAAATATTTTCTTTCTTGTACCCCGACTTCTAAACCTGGAGCATAAGTCATCTGCTTGTTTCTCGAAAAGAGTATTATTAGAACAAATGCGTCTAGCGCGTAGGAACTGTCCAGTTGGAATATTACGGATAAGATGATCAGGGTGTTGGGAAGTTGCATGTAAAACAGAGTTTGCTGATGTGGCCTTACAAAACAAATCAGTTTGAATGAAACCAAGTTCATCCACCTGAAGAGGTACATCCAAAAAAATCAATCACATTTCTACTACTTTTGAACGTGAGTTTAATGTTCAATTCATTTTCATTCAATTCCTGAATAAATGACTGTAAGTCATCCTGTGTCCCTTGCCAAACCATCAGTATATCATCAATTATTTTACCTTTTTATATTATATAGGTGTTCAAGAGCCTTGATTTGCGGCAATATACAACAATTTGATTTCATTTATTTATGTCTCACGGCATTTATTTATATTATGTAATTTTATATATGTTTGTACACTTGTAATAATAAATATAATAGTTTTTGTTACTGTGCACTGACACTATATTGATATTATTATCTTATTTGTTATTTTGTGATGGGTTATATATTTGTCTTATATGTATGTTTTATTTGTTTGTATATTAGATTGTTCACTTTGTCTTTCTGTCTTCCATTTTTTTGTTCTGCTGCTATGTACTATACAAACGCCTTTGTTTTTATATATACTCACGTGAGTTTCAGTTCATGTGATCAAATTTTGATCACATGGCTGAATGGACCAATTCTTATAGGCGCTACTTTTCTGTGCTGCTGTTTCTGCCGATATGTCACTTCCGGATGATGTTATACATTGTTGTTACATGTTGTTGCTAGGTAGCATACATCACATCCGGTTTTTCGTCACCAGCTGCTATGCCGATTCGTCACTTCTGGTTTTCGGCACTTGCGTGTACTTCCGCCTCTAGCGTGGGGGTTGATCGCTGGCTATTATTATTTCTTGTTCAGCGTTGGTTACGGTGATCATTAGGGTAATGTTTAGATACAGCTGTATTCTTCTTACTCTTGTGCCTGATTGGTCCGCTGCTTCTTAAATACTTACCTCTCCAGCATTTCACCACCCTGGACGAAGCATCTTTGCGAAACGTGCGTCGGGTGTGGTGGGTACCTGGACTTCTATACAACTTTAGGTAAATATTTATGACCGTGCTACTTTGGGGTTTGCCTGTTACATTTTGGTGTTAGTAGGGGTATATTGATATTTTTATCTATGTATATTCATGTTACTACCTAGTGCTTAATGACTGTATGGATCTCGGCTACTCCAATTTAATATTTGTATATTATACATGATTATATGTCATATTATTGCTGGTCATTTATATACGTTGTTTTTTATTAGTCCAGGTGACCCACCAGTTTCTTTGCGGTGTTCACTGGATTTTTTATGTATACTATATACTGATATATTTACAATAAAGTATTTCTTTGATACATTATTTGAGTCTTTTTATGACTTTCTGTGTTTTGGTGCGGTTTATATTTTAATTTATTTTTTAGGTGTTTGTCTATCATGCATGTAACCTGTGTACTGTGGCCCAGGGCAGCAAAAGTCACCAAAAATCCAGGCCTGGTTCATTTTTAGGAATGTAAGCCGGTCCAGATTTGCAGAGGATAGTTTCGTACTTTGGTCTGTTAGTACATTGCCAGCTGCACTAAAGACGCGTTCAGAAATCACACTGGCACCAGGACAAGCCAGGACCTCCAAGGCATACTGGCTAAGCTCGGGCCATGTATCCAACTTGGAGACCCAAAACTTGAAGGGGGCAGATTCATCATGAAGCCCACTGACAGGGGTGAAGAGGTATTGTGCCACCATGTCACGGTAAATATGCCTCCTAGTGCGTTGCACTGTGTGCTGATGGTGCCCGAACTGTTTGCGGGTTCAGAAACCGTTGGAACAGGTTGGATATACTGAACCTGTCAGTAGCAGATGTACTGCTTCTGCTACCGGATTCTGAACGGATTCCGCTGGGCCCAGGACGCACTGAGGTGCCTGCTAGAGCATGCGCATCACTGCTATGCGGTGGAAAACAGTACATAAGTGAATTAACCAGTGCTTCTTTGTACTCCTGCATTTTACGCGTCCAGTTCAACGATGTAATTAGGCTTTTAAGGCTGTTCCGGTAACGTGGATCTAAGACGGTGGCCACCCAGCAGTCATTTGTGTGGAGAATACTAGCCACGCGTGGGTCTTTTCTCAGACACTGCAGCATGAAGTCACTCATGTGCTGAAGGCTGCCAACTGGCCATGCATTGCTGTTACCAGCTGGAGGAATGTGCTCTGGCTGATCTGCATCACCCCATCCACGCTCTATCTGGTGACTACTAGTAGAGCGCTGTGTACTTTCCTCCTCTAGCTCATCCTCATAGTCCTCCTCATCCTCCTCGCTTACTGTGTCTTTTTAAGGCACCCACAAAGCTTTGTACCAACCGGGCTGATGAAGATTGCCTGGTTGATGCAAGTGTCTCATCATACTCCTCCTCCTCCTCCTGAGAAACCTCATCCCTTAGTCCTTTAAGTGATGATTCTATAAGGCATATAAGGGGAATAGTCAGGCTGAGTAGGGCAGCATCCGCGCTTACCATCAGAGTGAAGTCCTTGAAGCACTTCAAAATGGTGCATATGCCCTTCATGGTTGCCCACTCTGTGGTTGTAAAGTGAGAGGGCTGAAATGTGAGTCGCCTTCTTTGCGCCTGCTGCATCTGCAACTCCATAATTGCAGGTTAATGCTCACACAACCTCCGCAGCATATGCAAAGTCGAATTCCACCTGGTGGGGAGGTCAACAATGATGCAGTGCTCGGGCAGGCCCAATCTGCGCTGCATGGCTGAAAGGCGCGATGCAACCATGCTTGAACGCCGCAAATGAGAGCACTCATATCTGACTTTGTGCAGCAGCTCCTCAAGGTCAAGATAGTTCCTAAGGAAACTCTGCAGCACCAAGTTTAGGACATGGGCAAGGCATGGAATGTGAGTCAGACCACCTAGGCCCAGAGCCGCGACCAGGTTTCGGCCATTTTCACACACCACCATACCTGGCTGGAGATTGAGCGGCGCAAGCCACATGTCGCTCTGCTCCTTGAGCATGTTCCACAGCTCGGTTGCGGTGTGGCTAACATTACCCAGATAAACCAATTTCAACATAGCCTGTTGATGTTTGGCCGATGCAGTGCTGAAATCGGTTGTTGTGGTACGTCTGGGTGCAGGCGAGTCTGACGAGGAGTACGAGGAGGAGTCAATTTGTACGGAGGAGAGGCCTGCAATCCGTGGAGTTGGCAGGACCCGCGCACTTGCACTGTCTACTTCAGTTCCAGGCTCAACTACATTTACCCAATGGGCGGTGATGGAAATGTAGTGTCCCTGGCCATGCAGACTGGTCCACGCGTCGGTGGTCAGGAGGACCTTGCTACTAACTGCATTTTGTAGCGCATGCTTAATTTTACGCTCCACATGCTGTTGCAGGGCGGGGACTGCTTGCCTGCTGAAGTAGAAGCGGCAGGGAACGCTGTATTGTGGGATTGCAAGCCCCAACATATCGATAAAGGCTGGCTTGCTCACCAACCAGAATGGTAGCATTTCCACTGCAAGCAGTTTGGCAATGCGAGAATTCAAGCCCTGTGCTCGTGGGTGGTTTGCCGAGTACGGGCGCCTTTTCTTCCACACCTGTTTGATAGATGGCTGCACACTGGATTGGGAGTGAGAGGATGCCAGCGATTGGGATGCTGATGCTGACGAAGTACAGACAGTGTGCCACCGTACAACACTGCTGCAGATGCACCCTGGCATTCTGGCGAAGAAGCGGGAGCAGCTGTTTGCGAGCTGGAGGAAGAGGTGGCTGAAGAGATGGAAGGTGGGGGACCAGCTGCAGGTGGCGAATCATCTTGGGTGTGATGCTGCCACTCCACAGGGTGCCTCTTCCTGACATGCGTCAACATATTGGTGGTATTAAGGTTGCTGACGTTCTTCCCTCTCCGCACACTTTGTCTACAAAGCTTGAATCTGACTACTGTAACGTCATCTGCAACTTGTTCGAAAAAGGCCCATGCACCACAACTCTTGGGCGCACCCCTTGTGGTCTTTAAAAGAGCCCTGCTCCTAACGGGTGCTGAAGTTGAGGGAGCAGACAACAAATTTTTCCCTCTTCCTCTCCCACGTGGATGGCCACGCTGCGCCACACCTGCAAGCTCTTCCTCTGAGCTATCCCTACTTGCTTGCTGCCCCTCAGCATGCCATGATGGGTCAAGGACCTCAAACATACAAACAGCTGACAGCACTCGGGAGTTTTCAAGGATGCACGTTCAGACGTTCAGGGATCCAAATGAACAAAGTCCAAAAAGAAAAAAGGAACAGCATCCAATCCAGGTAGAAGTATAACAAATTCTTTATTCAGCCACCATAAAAAACGACGTTTCGGCCATTGTAAGGCCTTTATCAAGTATACAAAACATGGCAAAATGGCGTCCTTAAATGGTGTGGAGAAGCCAATCACCAACCAGGAACCGCCCACAATACAAATAGATATATACAACATATGATACACCAACATCAAATTAAAACAGCGATCATAAACCCAAAATAGTGATATCACAAAAACTTACAACAATGTTCCAAATATGTTTGTAATATTCAATAGATTATATCATGTAAACAATACCAAATTCGTATCAGCCAATAGATGATCTGCTGCTTCCTTGTCCCATTGTATTGTTGTTCCAATCGTAATCCTGCTAACAGTAGCGTCTTTCATAGCCAATGTGCAACCACTTATCAGTGCTATGTCAGAACTCCCCACCAATTACCTGCAAGGATATATATCGAGCTGCTCACTTAACATACGCCCCCCTAAAAGGTAAACAAAGGCACATGTCCAGAAGTCATCATAGTAAAGCGCTAAGTGGATCATGTGACCGTCCGCGTCATCCGACGTCAGGTCACATGTCCAGAAATCATCATAGTAAAGCGCTAGGTAGATCATGTGACCGTCCACGTCATCAGACGTCAGGTCACACGATAACCCAAACACCAGCTCATTCATCAATGCGGCATGGCCAAACGCCCAGCACATCACGTGATCATCAGTGTCATCCGACATCAGATCACAAGGTGTGCTGCGCCGCCAAAACCATGAATAACGCTACTTCCAATACTCCTAAAGGCTGTCTTAAAAAGCCCACTGATCACATGACCAAAACAGTGCAGACGCACTGGAGGCCGACTAACTAATGCGCATTTAGATATAATATCACACATAACATCGCATAAAAATGCTAAAGATGAAAAAAAGAAAGAAAAAATGTGGAAATTACAATAAATTCCACATGGGTAAAGGATTAATGATATGTACAAAAAGCGACCAAAAACATAATCTAAAGAACGCAAGTGATGTCATGTTCTCATCAGGAACAGCTAGGTCCCCATAAATTCCGATCACTCCAGATAATTTTCCTAAAAAAACAACAAACATAAATAAAATATATATCTAAAAACAAACACAGAATTCTGATGTAAGTATTACCTAGCACAAATATGTAAATTATATTCTAAATTCAACCCTGGAGACACAATTCTCATTTCATTCGATGTTGTATCATTGTATACTTCTATTAAACACGAACGAGGTTTGGAGGCTGTTGGTGTGGCGCTGTCGGGCTCTGACATGGCCCCAGAGTGTGCACAGCTGGTCCTGGCACTGCTGGAGTTTGTCCTCAGAAAGAATTTTTTTCTTTTTGGGGATGAATACTTTCTGCAGTTGCGTGGTACCGCCATGGGGTCCAATGTGGCGCCCACCTATGCAAACATCTACATGGCGGTATTTGAGGACCAGCATGTGTACAGTTCTATCTACTGGCGCCATGTCAGGGCCTGGTGGCGCTACATTGACGATATTTTTTGTGTGTGGGAAGGTAACATGAATGATCTAGTATCTTTCCACAATTATTTGAATACGGTTTTTCCTGAGCTGAAGTTTACTATGACACATTCTTTTGACCAAATTCAGTTCCTGGATACTCTAGTGTATAAGCATAATGGATTGTTATGCACTGATTTATTCATAAAAGACACTGATAGGAATAGTCTCCTGGTATTCGATAGTAACCACCCAAGGAAAATGATAGAGTCGCTGCCTTGGAGTCAGATGTTGAGAGTACGCAGGATAGTGAAAGATGAGGCTATATTGGATAGAAGACTTGACCAAATGTGTGAGAGATTTATCAGAAGGGGTTATCCTAAAAGGGAACTTAGAAAATTTAAGGAGAAAGCTTTAAAAACAACAGTGGAGGATGTGAGAAAGAAACGTATTGGAGATCTCCCTAAAAGAGTCCCTTTTGTTTCCACCTATTGCCCTGTTAGTGGCAAAATAGGAAATATTTTGAACAAACACTGGGGTCTACTGCATAGAGGTTTACCGCAAGTGACCGAATTTACACAAAAGCCACTATTATCGTATAGACGAGGGCGTAATTTGAAAGACAGATTGGTCAGGTCAGATATTGGTTCTTCTAAGGAAGTTATCGAGCTAAAATTCTGAATTTCAAAAATAACTGTAAGTTGTTTTTTGCTTTAAAACCTGAGTCCTCAGGGAACGCAGCACAGCAGGTTCAAATTGTCATCTCTCTCCTGCGCGGCGATCCTCAGGATTGGGCTTTTTCCCTGACACCTGGGGACCCTGTTTTGAGTAATGTTGATGCATTTTTTCTGGCTCTGGGGTTATTGTACGATGAACCTAATGTCACTGATCAAGCTGAAAAAACCTTGTTGGCATTAAATCAGGGGCTTGAGGATGCTGAGTTGTACTGTCAGAAATTCTGAAAATGGGCAGTCCTGACCAAATGGAATGATGATGCTTTGGCAGCCCTTTTTCGGAAGGGTCTGTCAGAGAATGTAAAAGATGTTATGGTGGGTTTCCCTGCTCCCTCTGGTCTCAATGATTCTATGTCATTAGCGATTCAAATTGAAAAACGTTTGCGTGAGCGTAGAGGTATGCGTGGAATAGTGTTGCCTTGTGAGCCAGCTTCTGAATCCATGCAGTGTGATAGAGTGGCTTCTGGGGCACAGCGTCATGAGTTTCGAAAACGCAATGGGTTATGTTTCTACTGTGGTGACGCCTCTCATGCTATTTCAGTCTGTCCTAAGCGGGGAAGACGTTTTTGCACGCTCAGTTGTCTTGGGTAGTGTTCAGACTAAATTTCTGTTGACTGTTACCCTGAATTGCTCCCTGTCCACATTTTCTGCTTCGGATTTTTTGGTGATTCGGGAGAAGCTATTAACCTGATGGATTTTGATTTTGCTAAACGTTGTGGGTTTCCTTTGATACCCCTACGGAAGTCTATTCCCCTACTGGGGATTGATTCTACCCTTTGGCTGAGAATAAACCCCAGTTCTCTACTCAGGTGATAATGAGGGTTGAACCTGATCATCAGGAGAGTTGCAAATTTTTGGTGCTGTGTAATCTGCATGACATTATTGTACTGGGTTTCCCTTGGTTACAGTCTCATAATCCTGTTTTGGATTGGAAATCTGTGTCTGTGACCAGTTGGGGCTGCCAATGTGTTAATGCCAACACTCCTGTTTTTTCTGCCTCTCCCCAGGCTCAGGATGTTCCTGACTTTTTGACTGATTTTTCTGATGTGTTCAGCGAAAGTAAATCTGCATCCTTGCCCCCCCATAGGAGCTATGACTGCGCTATTGAATTAGTGCCTGGTAGTAAATTCCCTAAAGGTCGCCTTTTTAACTTGTCTGTACCTGAACATGATGCTATGCGGTCTTATATCAAGTAGTCATTGGAGAAGGGTCATATCAGACCATCCTCTTCACCCTTGGGTGCCGGTTTTTTCTTTGTGGCAAAAAAGGATGGTTCATTAAGGCCGTGTATTGATTATCGTCTCTTGAACAATATCACTGTGAAATATCAATATCCGTTACCCTTGATTTCTGTCCTGTTTTCCAGGGTGAAAAGTGCTACTTGGTTTACCAAGCTTGACCTCAGGGGGCGCATAACCTTATTCACATTAAGCACGGGGAGGAATGGAAGACGGCGTTTAATACCCCAGAGGGGCATTTTGAGTACCTAGTGATGCCCTTTGGGCTCACTAATGCTCCTTCCGTCTTTCAGTCCTTCATGAATGACATTTTCAGGGATTTTGTGGATAAATTTCTGATTGTTTATTTGGATGATATCTTGATTTTTTCCAATGACTGGGACTCTCATGTGAAACATGTTCGGACTGTGTTCCAGATTTTGAGAGAGAATGCTCTGTATGTGAAGGGATCAAAGTGTCTTTTTGGCGTACAGAGGATCTCATTTCTGGGATTCATTTTGTCCCCATCTGTTATTGAAATGGACCCGCTCAAGGTTCAGGCCATCTGTGATTGGGTACAACCTACTTCATTAAAGGCTCTTCAGAGATTCTTGAGTTTTGCCAATTTTTATCGTAAATTTATTGGTAATTTCTCTGTTATTGTTAAATAATTGACTGATTTGACCAAAAAGGGTTCTGATGTGGTGAATTGGCCTCCTGAGGCAGTATCTGCGTTTCAGGAACTTAAGCAAAGATTCACTTCTGTTCCTGTTCTATGGCAGCCTGATGTTTCTCTGCCATTTCAGGTGGAGGTTGATGCCTCTGAAATTGGGGCAGGTGCCGTTTTGTCCCAAAGAGATCCAGAGACCTCTAAAAGTAACCCTTGTGCCTTTTTCTCTCGAAAATTTTCTCCAACTGAACGTAATTATGATGTGGGTAATCGGAAGTTATTGGCCATGAAGTAGGCTTTTGAAGAGTGGAGACATTGGCTGGAGGGAGCCAAACATCAGGTGGTGGTCCTCACGGACCATAAGAATCTGGTTTATCTGGAGTCAGCCAAGCGACTTAATCCTAGACAGGCCAGGTGGGCCTTGTTTTTCACACGTTTTAATTTTGTGGTTTCCTTTCTTCCTGGCACTAAGAATGTTAAGGCGGATGCCCTCTCGCGGAGTTTCCTTGCGGACTCTCCTGAGTTATCTGATTCTGCTGTTATTTTAAAAGAGGGTGTAGTTCTTTCCGCCATCTCGCCCAATTTGAGACTGGCTCTGGAAGGGTGTCAGGAGGATAAACCCGAGCGCTGCCCTGTTGGGAAACTGTTTGTCCCAGACCGGTGGAAAAAGAGTGTGATGTCTGAGATTCATGTTCCGCGTTGGCCGGTCATCCCGGAATTTTTGGTACCAGAGACTTGGTTAGTCGGTCCTTTTGGTGGCCTACTTTGTCTCGTGACGTCAGGGAATTTGTGCAGTCCTGCAGGACTTGCTCTCGCTCCAAACCTTGCTCTAGCTCTAGTGGTTTGTTGATGCCATTGCCTGTTCCCAAGAGACCATGGCCCCATATCTCTATGGATTTCATTTCCGACCTCCCTGTTTCTCAGAGAATGACCGTTATCTGGGTGATTTATGATAGGTTTTCCAAAATGATACATCTTGTGCCATTACCTAAGTTGCCTTCCTCCTCCGAATTGGTGCCTTTGTTCCTTCAGCACGTGGTTCGGTTACACGGCATTCCTGAGAACATTGTGTCTGACAGAGGAGGCCAGTTTGTTTCCAGATTTTGGAGGACTTTTTGTTCTAAACTTGGTGTTCAATTGTCTTTCTCCTCAGCTTTTCATCCTCAGACCAATGGACAAACTGAGAGAGCAAACCAGACATTGGAGACTTTTCTGAGATGCTTTGTGTCTGCTAATCAAGATGACTGGGTCTCTTTTTTGCCTTTGGCTGAGTTTGCTTTTTAATAATAGGGCTAGCTCTGCCACTATGATGTCTCCATTTTTCTGCAATTTTGGGTTTCACCCTCGATTTTCTTCGGGACAGACGTAGGCTTCTGTCTGTCCAGTTGTTGACTCTCTTGTGGAGCGTATGCAGCAGATTTGGGACCAGGTAGTGGAGAGGTTGTCCCTCTCTCAGGAGAAGGCCCAGCGGTTTGCCAACCGGCATAGGACTGATGGTCCTCGTTTTAAAGTGGGGGACTTGGTCTGGTTGTCCTCAAGAAATATCCCTATGAGAGTTGCATCTCCTAAGTTTAAGCCTAGGTTCATTGGACCTAATAAGGTCATGGAGATTCTTAATCCTGTTTCCTTTCGTTTACTTCTTCCAGGGACCTTTAAGATCCATAACGTGTTCCACAAGTCCTTATTGAAGAGGTTTGTCGAGCCATTGGTTCCTATGGCTGCGCCTCCTGACCCTGTTTTGGTTGAGGGCAATCTGGAGTATGTGGTTGAGAAAATATTGGATTCTCGTATTTCTAGACGGAAACTCCAGTATTTGGTTAAGTGGAGAGGTTATGGTCAGGAGGACAACTCTTGGGTGTTTGCTTCGGACATCCATGCTAGGAGACTAATCCGTGCGTATCACAGAGCTCATCCTGACCGACCTGGTTGCCCAAGTGAGGGTACGGTGACCCCTCCTCAAGGGGGGGTACTGTTGTGAATGTGTTAGAAAAGAGTTCTGAGCAGAAGCTCCCTCTGGTGGTTGCAGACAGTGCTGAACCATTTAGTGAAGATTGGCAATCAGGAGTTACAGACTGGTCCTATATAAGGGAGGTTCCCTCCCATCAGGGTTGCCGGTGATTAATTGTTCTTGTCTCAACTGTGGTTCCTGGTTCACTTGGAAGCTTGCTGAGTTTTGCCTCTTCTCCTGCTCTCAGATAAGAAATTTTCTGTTTTTATTTTTGTGCTTGCTTTTTGCATTGTTTCCTGCACTTTTGTGGAGGTCAGCCAGGTCCCCTCCGGGGGCTTGTGCTCCTCTCAGTTTGTCTGAGTCACTGTTGTTTGTTCATTTGCCTTTTCCAGTTTTTTTTCAGTGGCTGCGGCTTAGTTTTGTTACACCAGAGAACTAATTTAGGTGGTAGAGGTCGTGTGATCTCAGGTGTTTTTGCAATTAGAAGAGTTGGTATTTCTTAGGTTTTTTTGGGATTGCAGTAAGTGTCCTTCCTATCCTTTTCTGTCTAGGAAGATTGGGCCCCAACATTTGCTCATACTATTTTCTGTCTGTGTCTGTATTTCCTCTTGTCTAACCGCCATTACATGTTTGGGGGCTTGCTATGTTCTTTGGGGATCTGCTCCGGGGCAGATAGTTTTCCTCTTTCTATCTTTAGGTGTAGTTAACCTCTCAGGCTGTGACGAGGCGTCTAGGACCAACGTAGGTACGCTCCACGGCTGCCTTAAGTTGTGGTGGTTAGTCAGGGAACTGCAATCTAGTAGATTCCACCTCTCTGGTGTATTGCCGTTTTTGCTTGCTCTCCTCAGCTACCAAATCATAACAACAGACCCTCTCAAGACTAGGAGCTGACATGGCAGATTTACTCTCAATAACCCTTGCACGTAGTCTCCTATCCACTCGTATAGCTAATTGCATAGCCTCCTGCAAGTTATGGGATAAGCAATCAACAAATCTTTAACCCTTTCACCTAGCCCTGCAAGAAACAAACTTTTCAAAGCTGAATTGTTCCACTTCACCTGAGTAGACCACCGTCGGAAGTGAGTACAATATTTTTCCACATTACCAGATCCCTGCCTAAAAAGTCTCAATTCTGTCTCAGCTGATGAGACACGATCAGGATCATCATACAGCAACCCCAAAGCAGAAAAAAAAACTATCCACTGATCTAATGCATGGATCAGTAGGTTGCAGAGAAAATGCCCATTGCTGAGGTTCTTTGCGCAAAAGTGACATTATGAACCCTATGCGCTGCGATTCATCATCAGAGGATCTGGGTCTCAAATGAAAATACAACAAGCAAGCATTTTTAAAAGAAAAAAAATCTTGTTGTTCACCAAAAAATAAATCAGGCAAACGTACCTTTGGCTCCACGAAATGTGCTCCAGAATAGCTACTCACGTGTTGCTGGAGTTTGGTCACCTCCAGAGAGAGTCCCTGCAGGCGTTGAGCCAATTCCTGAACCGACATCATAATGGAAACTGGTAATCTTTCCTTAGAGATATTTTTGGGCTGGACTTACTGTTATGTTCTGCTACAAGCACTAAGGAAAGAAAGGGATATCTGTCCCTACAATAGAACTAAGCTCAATACCTACGATGTAACGGGGAACCTGATCCTGCGATCTGACCCGCTAAAGTCCTCAGCTAGTCTGAACGAAGACCCATAGATGCGAGGAAGGGATCCCTACAAGCACTAGGGACTGGGAGAAAAGATGGATACCTCCTAACAGAAGTTGCAGCAGTAAGAAGAAAAACAAAACAACATAGAACATAGAGGTCTGAAGACCAAGCAAAACTATTTGAGCAAGGTAACAAAGCACCCGGCTAGCTTTAGAGTAGAATTTACAATGAAGTCCAGCAAAGCCAGAAGGACGGAGCAGGATTAAGTAGGCAAAAAAGGTCATGTGACCAGCAAGATAGAAAAAAACTAACATGAGAGTTCTAACAACAACTCAGTGTCTTCAAGACCCTGATTTAATGCCAACAAGGTCTTTTCAGCTTGATCAGTGACATTAGGTTCATCGTACAATAACCCCAGAGCCTGAAAAAATGCATCAATATCATTCAAAACAGGGTCCCCAGGTGTCAGGGAAAAAGCCCAATCCTGAGGATCGCCGTGCAGGAGAGAGATGACAATTTGAACCTGCTGTGCTGCGTTTCCTGAGGACTTAGGTTTTTTAGGCAAAAAACAACTTACAGTTATTTTTGAAATTCAGAAATTTAGCTTGATCCCCCAAAAATAAATCTGGCATGGGGATCCTAGGTTCCACAACCGGCAACCTAGCAAGATAGGTAGCAATACTCCGAACTTCAATGGCAAGCTGATCCACACGGCCAGACAACTGTGCAAACTCCATTGAGAGAATAAAAAATCCTCCTCAGCACTCAGAGAAAAAGAGGGAAAAAAATGCAACAAACAGAAAAAAAATTTTCTGACAACTCCTTTTTTTCTTTTTCCTTTTTTACTATTTTTCCCTTCTGTTGAGTACCATATAATTTTCAGTTTGGTCGGTTATACTGTTATGTTTCGGTAACTGAGGAGAATTGGCAAAAAATAGCAAAAGCAGTAATACACCAGAGAGGCTGGAACTTATTGGATTGCAGTAACCTGAACTAACCACTCAACTAGAGGTAGCCGTGGAGCGTTCCTACGTTGATCCTAGATGCCTCGTCACAGCCTGAGAGATAGCTACACCTAAAGGCCGAAAGATGAAAGCTATCTGCCCCAGAGCAGATCCCCAAAGAAAGTAGGAAGCCCCCAAACATGTAATGGCGGTTAGACAAAAAGAAAGCACGGACACAGACAGAGAATAGAATGAGCAAACGCTGGCGCCCAATCTGTCTAGACAGAAAAGTACAGGAAAGAATTCTGACTGCAATCCAACAAAAACCCTAACAAAAATACCAACACTTCTGATTGCCAAAAAACCTGAGATCACACGACCACTTCCACCTAAATCAGATCTCTGGTGTAACAAAACGTTATTCAGCAAATTAAAAGTAACAAAAGAGCAAAGCAAAAGTGCAGACACAAACGGAGCACAATTGCAGCGCCAGACCCCCAAAAGGGGACAGGCTGCAGTCCACTGCAGGTAGCAAACCAGCAGAGAAAATTAAACAGAGAAAAAAAAACAGCAAACACTTTTCTGAAGGAGAGCAGGAAACTAGCAGTGCTTCAAGCAAGACCAGAAGAACAATTGATAACCGGCAAGGCTGCTGGGAACTCAGGCCACTTATATCCTATCATATCAGTGCCAGCAGAAGGCCATTCATTAATCAGTTCATTACCCTCAGCAACCACCGGAGGGAGCCCCAGCTCAGAAGCCGCCTCCAGCATATTCACAACAATTGTGTATGACTCAGTCTTTTCCCCTGACTTCTGCCTCTGCTTTCTGCTTAGTATTGAACTGTTTGTCCTGGTACTCTGACCCCTTGGCTCATCTTGGTTACTCTTCTGTCTTGTATCTGGTACCTCGCCCTCGTCTGGCTTTTGACCCTCAGCTCCTCATTGACTACGATATTATTCTGTGCCTTGTGCTCCGTGTCCTCGGCTTATTCCCTGTCCTCACGCTCGGTGGTTGCGCCCCCTGTGGTCACCTGACAGCCTAGTCTCAGGTCTTGTCCACACTGCGTGCCTTGCTGTCAGATCCTGTGCACACTACGTGCCTAGGTCTCTAACTCCCAGCTCCCGGTCCTTTTCCCCGGCTTGTGCCACACAGGCTTTCCACAGTGACACTTAGCAGTGTCATTACAAATGTGCTGTGTATGCCATGTATTACTGTTGTGCTGTGTTTGCTATGCACATGCTAGAGGCAAAGACAGCAGGGATTAACTTAGGGGGCTGAGCCAGTAGCCTCTAGGAAAGAGGAAGCTAATGCTTCCTGCATCAGAGCCCAGGCAGGACTAGCCTGAAGCAGGATGTCTGTCCCTGCCTGGGACAGAAGGAACCTCCATCTAGGGAATGTGTGTGTCACCATTTGGGACAGGAGGGCACCCGTCTCGGGAATATGTGTGTCCCCATCTGGGATGGAACCAACTCCCGGCTGGGGGAAAACATAGGCTGACAAGACTGTTGGGCATAGGGACTGGATGTGTGCCATACCAGAGGTTTTTAGCTCCGGGGAGCTTACTGGGATTTATGGATTTGCTGCTGCAGCCGTTGATGAGACTAGGCACAGAACAGGAATTATACATCTCTTGTTTATTTCTACATCCTCATTATTAAAATACAATTTGTCACTGTTGGGCCCCATACAGTGTGAAGTGTGGTTCATCCGGAGGATGCTGTCCTATCACGAACAGTCAAAGAACTGAGGTAACCCACTGTGAACCGGGGCTGAGTTTAGGACTGTCATTTTATGTGCGAGAGGCCGGGGTGTGTACTGACTCTGCAGTAGTAGACTCACTCACGACAACCACCCTGTGCCACCTAGTTACATATAACACTTAAAAAAGCATAAAAAATCTTGCTTGGTTACATTTCTCAGCCATACACTATTCCATGGACTGGGGCTACATTTTTATGATTTATAACACTCTAAAAAAGCATGAAAACATTTTTACTGGGTCTAATTTCTCACCTAATTTAATTTCTCACTATTTGTGTGGTATATGTTAAAATGTTTTACTGTATTCAGTAAGTCATCAATACAGTGTAACATGCTTAGTGGGCAACAAAGATGGCAGAGCCACGCAAGACTCCTGAAAGAGTAACCATAGGAATACAGGATTCAGAGGAAGCTGACACAACAGCATAGGTGGCAGGGGCCTGTGAGACAGATCCGGACAGTTGCTCGGAACCATCAAGTCCCGAATTCATACTACATTCATTACTGCTGGGGTTCTTGCTGACTGCGGACGGGAAAGCCAGGATCCAGGAACTGGTTAGAGGACAGCAGGGCCTAGACTGGTTGGAAGAGACAAAGGAGGCGAGCCAAGACCAGGACTAGAGAAATGTTATCTGGTCCATCAGCTGCAAGATCCCCAGAGTTAGCATCCTAAGATGATGTAATTACTTATGATCGTCAGCAGAGAAAGGGGTACATTGAAGAGTTTGGGACCCATCATCACATCTAGTTCAACGATAGGGAAGTAGAGACGGAACATTTGCCTCAAAGTCTGCAAGAGCTGATGGCTGGAACCAGGGTCACATTCCTCAAAATAGAAGGACAACATAATTGTTATGTAGTGGGTGTGATCCCAGAAAGAAGGAAGATGAATCAACTGGCCTGGTAAAGGATCTGTAAGGTGGCTTGAGACAAGGTGACTACCACCCCAGAGAGAGCGTACTGTCTTTGGGGTTCCCCACTTCCTATGAGGAGCTGCTGATGGTGCAGGTGACACAGGGGGCTGTTGCTCATTTCTATATGATGGGGGTTCATGCACTACCAGAAGCCGGGTCATGTATAGGGTTGAGCATTCCGATACCGAAACCCGGTTCCGATACCTGAAATCCAATGTAAGTCTATGGGAAACAAAATATCGGAATATTTTTAATTCCGATATTTTGTTCCCATAGACTTACATTGGATTTCAGGTATCGGAACCGGGTTTCGGTATCGGAATGCTCAACCCTATCATGTACAATTTAATCACCGGTGAATCGTTGTTGCTTTTTGGGGTTATATGGATAACCCTCTTTATAGATTTTTCCTGTCTTTTCACTTTCTGCAAAGCCTTTATGAGTGTAGAAGTATAAAAACTATACTTTCAAAATATTTACAATCCAAATTTATCTCTGGATTCAGTTACTCATCCATACATAAACACAAAACCAAAATTTGACCAGGTTACATTTCTCACCCATACACTGCTCCATGGACTATGGTACATTTTTGTGATATACTGTATAAGATAGCCAAAATGTTTGAAAAAATTTGATGGGTTAAATTTTGCAGCCATTCAGTATTCCTTTCTCTAGTGTACATTTCTGTGATATATGCCACTCCTAAAAGCATTCAAAAATGTATCTGGATTCAATTACTCATTCATATAGTATTACGTGTTCTGTGGAAAATTTTATTGTTAGATGATCCTTCAAAAAATTGATCAAAAATTTTCAGTATTATATTGCTCATCCAGAGTGTTATGTTTTCTTTGGTTCAATTTGATCGTATTTAACTTTCACAAAAATTGTTCATAAATGTATTTGCACTATATTGCTCATCCCTTTTTGGGTACATTTCGGTGGTATATAACCCTCCATAAAAATTTCAAATTTTTTTGCTCTCATATTGCTCATCCATAGAATATTTTATTTTCTTAGGTAAATCTTGGTGGCATATAGACTTCAAAAAGTTGTTCATGAATTTATTGGTATTATTTTGCTCATCCACAGAGTATTATATCTTCTTGAATATATATTGATGGCATAAAACCCTCAAACAAATTGTTCAAAAATGCATTGATATTATATTGTTCACAAATAGAGTACTACAGTATTTGTAGGCATATTTTTTTGTGGATTATGAGCCTCAGAAAAACTGTTCAGAAATGTATTAGTATAAAATTGCTTAACCATAGAGTGTTACGTCTTCTTGGTTACATTTCGGTGGTATCTAACCCTCACCAAAAACTGTTAAATTGTATTAGTATTATATTTCTTATCCATAGAGTATTAAGTCTTCTTGGGTACATTTTGATTATATGTAATCCTCAAAAACATTGTTCATTAATTTATTGGTATTATATTGCTCATCCATAGAGTGTTACATCCTCTTGAGTACATTCTGGTGGTACATAACTCTCAAAAAAATTATTAAAATTCTATTGATATTATATTCATCTTTCATAGAGTATCATGTCTTTTTGGATACATTTTGGTGGTATATAACCCTCAAAAAATGTTCAAAAATGTATTGGTATTAAATGAATCATTTATAGAGTGTTACAGCTTCTTGGGTACATTTCTGAAGTATATAACCCTTCCAAAAATAGTTACAAAAAAGTTTTGACAATATATTTTTTCATCTATAGAGTATTTCATCTTCTTGGGTACATTTTAGTTGTATCTTACTCTTCAGAAAATAGTTCAAAATTGTTTTGGTATTATATAACTCATCCATATAGTATTATGTGTTCTTCAGTATATTTTGGAGGAAAGTATTCGGCTCCCTGGAACTCTACAAGCTTTTCCCACATATCATGCTTCAAATATAAAGATACCATTTTAGGGTCTGCAGAACGCACCTAATAGATATAGTAGAGAGGTGCGTTAGCAGCCCGGGGTCCACCGTGCAGGCGAAGCCCGCTGCTAGTAAGATGGCGAAAGTAGCGAACTCTGTTAACTCTGTTAACTCCCGCAGAGTTGCTAAAACAAACGCCGTAGCGTGCTGTGGCAGTTAATGCAAACTCTGTTAATCCCCAGAGCCGCTAACGGGAATGCCACAGCGCTATATGGCGATAAGTGCAAACTCACTTAGTTTCAGTGAGCCGCAAAGTAAAACGCTAGGGCGCTGAACCAGTGTTATAAAGCGAACCCTGTTGCGTCACAGAGCCGCTGAAAAAAAGACTGTGTCCTGTTAGTCTCACAGGGAACACAAATGACTGCTAAGCGGATTGCAGTCTGAGGTCATGCAGTCAGAAGACAAGCAACAATCTCCTCACCGGAGTAGCCGATGTTATGAATGTGCTAGAAATGGTTTCTGAGCAGAGGCTCCCTCTGGTGGTTACAGACAGTACTGAACCTTACAGCGAGGAATGGCAATCTGGGATCATGGACTGGACTGATATAAGGGAGGTTTCCTCCCATGATGGTCGCCGGTGATCAATTGTTCTTGTCTCAATTGTGGTTCCTGGTTCATTTTGTAATGTTTGCTGGATTCTTGCATTCATCTGCTGCTTTCAGATAAGATATTTTCTGCTTTTATTTTTGTGCTTGCTTTTTGCATAATTTTCTGTACTTTTGTGGAGGTCAGCCGGGTCCCCTCCTGGGGCCTGTGCTCTCAGTTTATCTGTAGCCACTGTTATTTGTTCATTTGCTTTTTCCTGTTTTTTCAGTGGCTGCGGCCTAGTTTTGTTACACCAGAGATTTGATTTAGGTGGTGGAGATCGTGTGATCTCAGGTGTTTTTGCAATCAGAAGAGTTGGTATTTTTTAGGGTTTTTTGTTGGATTGCAGTCAGAATTCTTTCCTGTACTTTTCAGTCTAGACAGATTGGGCCCCAGCGTTTGCTCATTCTATTTTCTGTCTGTGTCCGTGCTTCTTCTTGTCTAACCGCCATTACATGTTTGGGGGCTTCCTATTTTCTTTGGGGATCTGCTCCGGGGCAGATAGCTTTCATCTTTCTGCCTTTAGGTGTAGTTATCTCTCAGGCTGTGACGAGGCGTCTAGGATCAATGTAGGAACGCTCCACGGCTACCTCTAGTTGTGTGGTTAGTTCAGGTTACTGCAATCCAATAGGTTCCAGCCTCTATGGTGTATTGCCGTTTTTGTTTTTTTTCCTCAGCTACCTAAACATAACAAGCCGGTATTCTAATGGCGTTTTCAGCCGAGCCCTGAACACGTGCATACAATATCCTCACCAGAGATGCCGGTATTCTAGGGGCTTATTTCAGCCAGACCTAACCACATGTATACATGACCTCACTGGCGCAAGCACGTAACAGATTTGATACTAGCGCATGGCGGCCCAGCCATGCAACCCTTTTATAGTAACAGCTACAGGACCTGCCAGAAAAAGGACCAATGAGAAACTGTGCCAAAACACATGTAGTTTCAGGACCTTCCTTGCGGACCAATAGGAGCTGCTGCAGTACCTGAACTTGTGACCCCTGATCTCCAATGAGAGATCTTACCCTGGGCATGCTCAGAAGGGGAAACGCAGGACTTCGTCCCAAAAGACATCTGCTCCAGTACTGTCTATAATAGAAAATCCAGGAGGGGCAGCAGCAAGTCTCTGCACAGTATTGGAATGGGCAAGACCCTGGGACCGACGTCTCTGCTGAGCAGGCTCCACTGCGGCCGGAGATGGATGGGGGACCGCAGCGGGACTGGTTCGAGACTCCCCTTGGGAACTCGAACCCTAACATACCAAATGTTGATTTTTGGTGAAGAATCAACAACAAGTGGGATACAAAAACTGAAAGTGGGGCGTTCAATATTATTCGGCCCCTTTAACTTAATACTTTGTTGCGCCACCTTTTGCTGCGTTTACAGCTGCAAGTTGCAGTATCTATCAGTTTTGTACATCGGGAGACTGAAATTCTTGCCCATTCTTCCTTGGCAAACAGCTCGAGCTCATTTTTTGGTAATTTATGAGCAAATTTTTGTTAAAAATTCCTTTTGATTTCACGTTAAGATAATCTTCAAAATCATAAATTGGTTAAATATGCTGTTAAGGTCTGCGGAATGCACCAAATATAAGATGTAGAGAGGTGCGTTCGCAGCCCGAGGTCCACAGTGCAGGCAGAGCCTGCTGCTAGTAAAATGGCGTAAGTAGCGAACTCTGTTATCCCGCAGAGTCGCTAAAATAAACGCTGTAGCGCGCTGTGGCAGTTAATGCGAACTCTGTTAATCCACAGAGCCGCTATCAGGAATGCCTCAGCGCTATATGGCGATATAAGCTAACTCTGTTACACCACAGAGTCACTGAGGTAAAGACGCAGAGATAGGTACTGTGTCCTATTAACCCCACGGGGATACACAGATAACTGCTGTGCGGATAGCAGTCCATGATCATGCAGACAGCAATGCAATCAAGCAATCTCCTCATCGGAGAAGCCGGTATTCTAGGGGCTTATTTCAGCCAAGCCCTGACCACGTGCACCCAAATCTCCTCACCGGAGGTTCCGGTATTCTAGGGGCTTATTTCAGCTGAGCTCGAACCACATTCGTACCTGATCACACTGGCGCAAAGCTTATAATGCAATTGATCCTAGCGCACGGCCATGCGGTAAGGACGGCCTTTTATAGCAGCCACAAGGAAAAGACCTTCCAGGAAGGACCAATGGGAGGCTGCTTCAGAACATCAACAGCCAGAGGACCTTCCTGAAGGACCAATAGGAGTGGCAGATGTGTCTGAGCATGTGACCCCTGATCTCCAATGGGAGATCTTGCCCTGGGCATGCTCAGACGAAGCAACAACGGACTTAGACCTAAAGACGTCTGCTCGCCGCTGACCAGTACTGGCTATAATAGCAGAACCTGAAGAGGCAGCAGCAAGTCTCTGCACAGCATTAGACCGGGCGAGATGCTGGGACCAACGTCTTTGCAGAGCAGGCTCCACTGTGGCCAGAGATGGATGGGGGACTTTAGCGGGACTGGTTCGAGACTCCCCTCGTGCAGCAGTGGGAACTTGAACCCTAACATTATCCCCCCTCCTAGGGCCCCCCATTTTTTGGGTCTCGCTGCGCTCAAAGGCAGCGATGAGCTGCGGAGCGTGAGCATGCTCAGCAGTCTCCCAGGACCTATACTCAGGCCCATAACCCCTCCAATCCACCAAATAATTTTTTTTGCCTCGTATCACCTTGCACCCAACAATGGCGTTCACCTCACGATCGTCGGTAGATGACCAGACATCCCGGCAGATGGCTCGAAAAAACTGGGGAATGGCCACGGGTTTCAGTAGGGACACGTGAAAAGTGTCAGTGATACCAAGGCGAGGTGGAAGGGCTAGGCGGTAAACCACCGGGTTCACCTGCTCAAGAACTTTAAAGGGACCAAAAAAGAGAGGTGCCAACTTGGTGGACTCTACACGTAGCCTGATGTTTCGGGCAGAGAGCCACACTAGGTCACCAGGAGCAAATGTAGGAGCGGGGCGCGGATGGGCATCGGCCGAAGATCTCATCCTTTTTTTGGAGGCCTGAATGGCATCCTGGGTGCTGTCGCAAATGGCCCGTGCCTCCACAGCCCAGTCTGCCACCCTGGAATCTTCAGAAAACATGGGCATGGACACTGGTACCCGCCGATGCTGACTGTAGTTCAGGAGGAATGGGGTCTGTCCGGTGGAGTCAGCCACAGCATTATTTAGAGTGAACTCAGCCCACGGTAGCAAGGATGCCCAGTCATCCTGACTGGCAGAGACAAAATGTCACAAGTATGTGACCAAGGTCTGGTTGGCCCTCTCTACCAACCCTTTGTCTCGGGATGGTATGCAGAGGAGAGATTCAACTCAATGCTGAGTAAATGACACAGCTCTCTCCAGAACTGAGACTCAAACTGGGGACCTCGATCACTGACAATTTTGTCTGGCATAACGTGTAGGCAGAAAATATGCCTAATGAATAATGCTGCCAAGGCCCGTGTAGACGGTAACCGTGGTAACGGCACCAAGTGCACCATTTTGGAGAAGTGGTCGGTTATCACCCAGATGATGGTGCAGCCCCGAGACTTGGTAAGCCCACCACAAAATCCATCCCAACCATCTCCCAGGGCCTGTCTGCCACCGGCAAAGGGAAAAGTAACCCAGCTGGCTGTTGTCGAGGGGACTTATTCTTGGCGCAGGAGACGCACGTCTGAACGTATTCCCTGACGTCACGGACCATATGTGCCCACCAGTATGTCCTCGCCAGCAACTCAGATGTCCTCTTTGCCCCAAAATGTCCACCCACCCTGGATGAATGTGCCCAAAAGAGTACCTCCGGTCGCAAATTGGTGGGCACAAAAGTCGTGCCTGGAGGCACAGACTCAAGCGAAACCGGGGCCACCGTTCTAAGGCTCTCTGTTGGGACAATCAGCCGAGGCTCCTCCTCCACCTCCTCAGAGGACACCACGGAGTGAGATAGAGAGTCTGCGCGAATGTTCTCACCGGAGAGGAAATGGAGGGTGAAATGGAAACGGGAGAAAGACAAGGACCATCTGGCCTGGCGAGAATTTAGCCGCTGGGCAGTCTGTAAATAAACCAAGTTTTTGTGATCAGTAAAAACTTAAATGGGAAAACGAGCCCCCTCCAGGAGATGTCTCCACTCGGGAAAGGCCAACTTCATGGCAAGTAACTACCTTTCCCAATGGAATAATTCCTCTCCGCTGGTGTGAAGGTCTTGGAAAAGAAGAAGCAAGGATGCTTCCGACCTTGAGCATCCTTTTGGAATAGGACTGCTCCAGCACCAACGGATGAGGCATCTACCTCCAATATAAAAGACTTATCAACATCAGGGCAATGTAAGATAGGAGCGCTAGCAAAATGAGATTTAACTGAAGTAAAGGCCTTGGAGACCTCCTCTGACCATAACTTGGGATTAGCTCCCTTCTTGGTGAGGGCTGCAAAGGGAGCTCCCAAAGTAGAGAAGTGGGGAATTAATTTGCGATAGTAGTTGATGAACCCCATAAAGCGCTGCACCGCTTTAAGGGAGTGGGGTTCTTGCCAATCCATTACAGCCTGTAGTTTGGCAGGATCCATAGCCAATCCCTGGGGGGAGATGATATAGCCCAGGAAAGGTAGAGACTCCTGCTCAAACATGCACTTCTCCAACTTTGCATATAGGGAATTTGCTGCAAAAGGTCGAAGACCTTGCAGACAACTCTCCAGTGGGAGGCCATATCTGGAGAAAAGATGAGAATGTCATCCAGATAGACTACCACCGAGGTGGTCAACATATCCCGGAAGATGTCGTTCACAAAGTCTTGGAAGACAGCTGGGGTTTACAGAGCCCAAAGGGCATTACCAGATATTCGTAATGCCCATCCCTGGTGTTAAATACCGTCTTCCTTTCGTCCCCCTCACAGATGCGAATCGGGTTATACTAACCCCGCAGGTCTAGCTTAGTAAGTACCCTTGCTCCCTGAAGTCTGTCAAAGAGCCCAGAGATTAGCAGCAAAGGATACTTATTTTTCACGGTGATAGCTTTGAGACCCCTATAATCAATGCATGGACGTAATTCTCCATTCTTCTTCTGCACAAAGAAGAACCCCGCTCCCGCTGGTGACACCGACTTCCTAATGAATCCCCTTGCCAAGTTCTCCTGAAATTATTGGGACATGACCTCTGTCTCAGGAAGAGAGAGGGGATAAACCCTTCCTCTAGGAGGCTCAGCTCCAGGCAAGAGGTCTATAGGACAGTCATAGGGGCGATGAGGTGGAAGAGTCTCCGCAGCCTTCTTCGAGAAAACGTCGGCATAGGACCAATAGACCTTGGGAAGAGGTGAGAGGTCTATGGGTATCTCAGTGGTGGTGACCTGCACGCTGTCCCTAATGCATCTGCCTTTACATAAATTACCCCAAACCAGAATTCTCACTGAAGACCACTCAATATGGGGAGATTGGTGGCGGAGCCAATGTAGTCCCAACAAAACCTCATCTATACCCTCAGGGAGGAAAAAAATTATATATTCTCCTGATAGGAAGGAGTATAGACAATGTGAGTGGGACAGACTGATGGGTGATTTGTGTGGGCAGAATTGCTCCGTTCAACACCCATACCGACACTGGTTTAGCCAGCAACACCAAAGGCATGATGTGTCGAGAAGCAAAGGAGGACGACATAAAATTCCCCTCTGCCCCAGAATCCACACACAGCTTGACAGGTAGGGTGGTAGAACCATGGGTAATTATCCCCTTAAGGAGCACTTTAGGGGCAAAACTCATGGCGTCCAGTGACCCTGTTCCTACGGCTACTGGGCGCGACCGTTTATTCAACCGCTGTGGACATCGGTTGGCAAAATGTCCCTGCTGCTGGCAAATATAACAAATCGGGGATGAACGAGTGACTCGAGATTTTAGATCCTGTAGGAGCAACCTCCTGAAGGTCGGGGGGTGGCGAAAGTAGGAGCCAACCGAACCCTCTGCCTACACTGGGCACATTCCAGCCTCCCCTCGTGGAAACGGAGGTCGACGCGGGTGGAAATAGCGATAAGCTTCTCCAGTGTGGCAGGAATCTCCCTGATAGCCAAGGCGTCTTTCACATGACCCGCCTGTCCTCTCCAGAACACGGGAATGAGGACTTTATCTGGCCACTCTAATTCGGAGGCCAGAGTCCGAAATTGGACAGCAAAATGGCTGACCCAAGCCAAACCCTGGGTACATGCCAGCAGTTGGAGCGCTGTATCGTGGTGACCTAAGGTCCTAGAAAAACCTTTTCCAGAGCCTCCAGAAAATGAGGAGTGCTCTGCACCACACGGTCGTCGCGCTCCCACAGCGGCGTTGCCCACTCCAATGCTCTGCCCGACAGAAGAGCTATCACAAAGCCCACTTGTGCCCGATCCGTGGGAAATGTGCAGCCAGAAGCTCGAGGTGTATGGAGCACTGACTCACGAATCCCCGACATTGCTTGCTGTCACCAGCAAACTTGACTGGAAGCGAGAGGTGGGACAATGTAGGGGCAGAGGACAAACTGGCTGCAGCTACGCTAGCAGCCTGAACAGCGACTGCGGTAACATCCACAGCTGAGGTTGTGCACTCAAGAGCCGCCAACCTACCCTCCACCTGCTGGATGTACAGCTATAAACGCTGTTCATCCGCCATTTTACTAGCCAGACCCTGGCGCTAGAATTATGCTAGAGTCTGCGGAACGCACCAAATATAAGATGTAGAGAGGTGCGTTTGCAGCCCGGGGTCCACCGTGCAGGCAGAGCCTGCTGCTAGTAAGACGGCGGTATAAGCGAACTCTGTTACTTCACATGGTCGCAAACATAGTTGCTGTGGCTCTATATGGCAGTATAAATGAACTCTGTTACACCACAGAGTCGCTGAGGTAGAGACGCAGAGATAGAGACTGTGTCCTGTTAACACCACAGGGGTACACATATAACTGCTTTGCGGATAGCAGTCCGTGGTCATGCAGTCAGCAATGCCAACAAGCAACTCCTCACCGGAGTAGCCAGTATTCTAGAGGCTATTTCAGCCAAGCCCTGAACACGTGCATACAAATCTCCTCACCGGAGGTGCCGGTATTCTAGGGGCTTATTTCAGCCGAGCCCTAACGGCATGCTTGCATGATCACACTGGCGCAAAGCACATAACACAATTGATACTAGCGCAAGGCCGAGTGGACATGCGCACCTTTTATAGTAGCAGCTACAGGACCTCCCAGAAAAGGACCAATGAGAAACTGTTCCAAAACACAAGCAGGACCTTCCTGGCGGACCAATGGGAGCCGCTGCTGTAACCGAGCATGTGACCCCTGATCTCCAATGGGAGATCTTGCCCTGGGCATGCTCAGATGGAGAAACGCAGGACTTAGTCCCAAGACTGCCTGCTCCAGCACTGGTTATAATAGAGGAACCAGAAGTGGCAGCACCAAGCCTCTGCACAGTATAAGACTGAGCAAGACGCTGGGACCGACGTCTCCACTGAGTAGGCTCCACTGCGGCCGGAGATGGATGGGGACCGCAGCGGAACTGGTTCGAGATTCCACTTGTGCAGCAGTGGGAACTCAATCCCTAACATTACCCCCACTCCTAGGGTCCCTCTTCTTTGGGGTTCACTGCATTCCAAGGCAGCGATGAGCTGAGGAGCGTGAACGTGCTCGGCAGGCTCCCAGGACCTATCCTCAGGCCCATAACACCTCCAATCCACCAAATAAAATCTTTTGCCCCGTACCACCTTACACCCTACGATGGTTTTCACCTCATGGTCGTCTGTAGATGAAACCGATGTCCCGGCAGATGACTCGGAAAACCGGGACATGAGCACGGGTTTCAGGAGGGATACGTGAAAGGTGTCGGAGATACCCAGGTGTGGTGGAAGAGCCAAGCGGTATACCACAGGGTTAACCTGCTTGAGGACTTTGAAAGGACCCAGGTAGCGGGGTGCCAACTTAGTGAACTCATCTCGCAGCCTGATGTTACTGGCAGAGAGCCACACCAAGTCCCCAGGAGCAAATGTCGGAGCAGGGCGCCGATGTGCGTCGGCGGAGGACCTCATCCTCTCCTTGGACACCTGAAGGGCATCCTGGGTACGGTCGCAAATGTCCCGTGCCTCCACAGCCCAGTCTGCCACCCTGGAGTCGGTGGAAGACACGGTCATGGGCACTGGAACCCGCGGATGCTGACCATAGTTTAGGAGGAATGGAGTCTGTCCGGTGGAGTCAGCCACAGCATTGTTTAGTGTAAACTCAGCCCACGGTAGCAAGGATGCCCAGTCATCCTACCTGGCTGAGACAAAATGTCGTAGATAGGTGACCAAGGTCTGGTTGGCCCTCTCTACCAACCCATTCGTCTCGGGATGGTATGCTGAAGAGAGATTTAACTCAATACTGAGTAGACGGCAAAGCTCTCTCCAGAACCGAGACGCAAACTGGGGACCTCGGTCATTGACAATTTTGTCCGGCATGCCGTGTAGACGGAAGATGTGCCTAACGAACAACGCTGACAGAGCCCGTGCAGAAGGTAACCGTGGAAGCGGCACCAGATGCATAATTTTGGAAAAATGGTCGGTGATTACACAAATGATTGTGCAGCCCCGAGACTTGGGTAAGCCCACCACAAAGTCCATCCCAACCATCTCCCAGGGCCTGTCTGCCACCGGCAAAGGGTAAAGTAACCCAGCTAGCCATTGTCGAGGAGACTTGTTCTTGGCACAGAAGACACACACCCAAACATAGTCCCCAACGTCACGGACCATATGTGGCCACCAGTATGTCCTCGCCAGCAACTCAGATGTCCTCTTTTTCCCAAAGTGTCCACCCACCCTGGACGAATGTGCCCAAAAGAGTACCTCCGGTCGCAAATTGGTAGGCACAAAAGTCTTGCCCGGGGGCACAGACTCTAGAAACCGGGGCCACTGTTCTCAGGCTCTCTGTGGGGACAATAAGCCGAGGCTCCTCCTCCTCAGAGGACACCACAGAGCAAGAGAGAGCGTCGGCACGAATGTTCTTCTCTCCCGAGAGAAAATGGAGTGTGAAATGAAACTAGGAGAAGAACAAGGACCATCAGGCCTGGCGAGAATTAAGCCGCTGGGCTGTCTGAAGATATACCAAATTCTTGTTGTTGGTGAAGACTTGGAAGGGAAAGCGAGCCCCCTCCAACAGATGTCTCCACTCAGAGAAAGCCAACTTCATTGCTAGCAACTCCCTGTCCCCGATGGAATAATTCCTCTCTGCTGGTGTGAAGGTCTTGGAAAAGAAGAAGCAAGGATGCTTCCGACTTTGAGCATCCTTTTGAAAGAGGACTGCTCTAGCACCAACAGATGAGGCATCCATCTCCAATATGAATGGCTTATCAACATCAGGGCGGTGTAGGATGGGAGCGCTAGCAAAATGAGACTTAATTGAGGTGAAAGCCTTGGAGACTTCATCAGACCACAATTTGGAATTTGCTCCCTTCTTGGGCTACCAAGGGAGCTACCAAATTTGAGAAATAGGGAATGAACTGGCGATAATATATAATGAACCCTATAAAGTGCTGCACCTCTTTAAGGGAATGGTGTTCTTGCCAGTCCATCACAGCCTGTAGTTTGGCAGGATCCATAGCCAATTCCTGGGTGGAGATGATATAGCCCAAGAGTGATAAAGACTCCTGCTCAAACACACATTTCTCCAACTTTGCATAAAGGGAATTTGCCCGCAAGAGGTCGAAGACTCTGCAGAAATCTCTCCGGTGGGAGTCAATATCTGGAGAGAAGATGAGAATATCATCCAGATAGACTACGACCGAGGTGGAAAGCATATCCCGGAAGATGTCATTAACAAAGTCTTGGAAAATGGCTGGGGCATTAAAGAGCCCGAATGGCATCACCAGATATTCATAGTGCCCATCCCTTGTATTAAAAGCCGTCTTCCATTCGTCCCCCTCACGGATGCGAATCAGGTTATAAGCACCCCGCAGGTCAAATTTGGTAAATACCCTTGCTCCCCGGAGCCTATCTAAGAGCCCAGAAATCTGGGGCAACGGGTATTTATTCTTCACGGTGATGGCGTTAAGACCCCTGTAATCTATGCAGGGACGTAATTCTCCGTTTTTCTTCTGCACGAAGAAGAAACCCGCCCCAGCAGGTGACGCTGACTTCCTAATGAACCCTCTTGCCAGATTCTCCTGGATGTATTGGGACATAGCCTCCGTCTCCGGGAGAGAGAGGGGAAAAACCGTACCCCGGGGCGGTTCTGCTCCAGGCAAGAGGTCAATAGGACAGTCATAGGGGCGGTGAGGCGGAAGAGTCTCCGCAGCCTTTTGAAGAACACGTCTACATAGGACCAATAACACTTGGGAAGGGAAGTGAGATCTGTGGGTATCTCTGTAGTAGTAACTAGAGTTGAGCGATACTTTCCGATATCCAAAAGTATCGGAATCGGAATGGTATCGCCGATACCCAAAAAATATCGGCGATACCCGATACCGATACAGGAAATCCAATGTAAGTCTATGGGAACAAAATATCGGAATTAAAAAAAACCCATTCTTGCCTTGTTGGTTAATTATACATGAAGGAAAACAACAAAGAGTAATGTAGAATGTATTGGGGGAGGTTGAGGAGACATTAAAGGCATAGATGTTTAACCCAATCAAATGGAATAGCATTAATATTTTTTTTTTAAAGATGTTCGGATTGACGAAGAAATTGACATTGTTGTTAACGTTTTTTCTATTTTGGCAAATATGTATATTTCACAACTTCCATGCTCTTCACCTTTTTAACTTTTGACACACTTTCTCCTTCATAATCTTCAGCAGCATCATCTTTTTCATCAAATTATTCTTCATCTTCACCTTCTTTATCTTCTTCTTAAACTTCTTGCTATTAATCTTTTTGTTAACATTACTCATATTGTTCTTATTAAACTATTATTCTTCTTCATATTCTACTTCATCTTCATCTTCTTCATCATATTCTTATTTGTGACAGAGATTCCTGTACTTGTAATCTGTAAAGTATGAATTTTTCATCCTTCCGTTCTTGCTGTCACAAAAGATTTAAATTACAACAGTATTTGTCCGTGTTCAGTTTAGCCTGCAGCAGCAGGCATTTTCCAGGGGCACCACGAGGAGGAACGACTCACCCCCATACACTGCTTAGTCTTCTTCTGCTTATAATTTAGAGCATATATTTTGCTCTTCATTTTGGTCTTATACTAATGTTCTTCTGCTTTTTGATCTTCTGCTTATTGTTCTTCTGTCTCTTTTTCTGTATCTTGTAGTTTGTCTTAACTTTCTTTGTCCTGTTGGTGATGTTCTTCTGGGTAATCTTTTATTTCTTCTTTGTGATGGTGTTCAGCCTGTTGGCTTGATGGTCGTCATCTTCTTCGGGTGGTCATCAGGGTCGTCGTCTTCATTGTTGGAGATCCAGAGTGATTACCCCAAAAAACATTTAAAAAATCTTCAATTTGTAAATGTAGCTGAAGGTACAAGAAGGCTGACTAACTTCCGAGAACCAGCTGACGTTACTGGAACCCGGAGGGGCAGCAGAAGGAAAAGAGCCAATGGCACAACCGAGGACCAGCTGATGTTACTGGGACACGGTTACTAAGCAGGAGGTACCTGTGCTCCAAAGCACTACCAAGGACCAGCAGACGTTGCTGGAACTCGGATACCGAGATGGAGCACCTAGGCCAAAGGCACTGCGGAGAACCAGTTGACGGTACTGGAACCCGGACGGGTAGCAGAAGGTACAAGAGCCAATGCAAGTAACGAGGACCAGCTGACTGTGCTGGAACCCGGAGGGGCAGCAGAAGTAAAAGAGCCAATGGCACAACCGAGGACCAGCTGACGTTACTGGGACACGGTTACTAAGCAGGAGGTACATGTGCTCCAAAGCACTACCAAGGACCAGCAGACGTTGCTGGAACTCGGATACCGAGATGGAGGCACCTAGGCCAAAGGCACTGCGGAGAGCCAGTTGACGGTACTGGAACATGGACGGGTAGCAGAAGGTAAAAGAGCCAATGCAAGTAACGAGGACCAGCTGACTGTGCTGGAACCCGGAGGGGCAGCAGAAGGAAAAGAGCCAATGGCACAACCGAGGACCAGCTGACGTTACTGGGACACGGTTACTAAGCAGGAGGTACCTGTGCTCCAAAGCACTACCAAGGACCAGCAGACGTTGCTGGAACTCGGATACCGAGATGGAGGCACCTAGGCCAAAGGCACTGCGGAGAACCAGTTGACGGTACTGGAACCCGGACGGGTAGCAGAAGGTACAAGAGCCAATGCAAGTAACGAGGACCAGCTGACTGTGCTGGAACCCGGAGGGGCAGCAGAAGGTAAAAGAGCCAATGGCACAACCGAGGACCAGCTGACGTTACTGGACACGGTTACTAAGCAGGAGGTACATGTGCTCCAAAGCACTACCAAGGACCAGCAGACATTGCTGGAACTCGGATACCGAGATGGAGGCACCTAGGCCAAAGGCACTGCGGAGAACCAGTTGACGGTACTGGAACAGGGATGGGTAGCAGAAGGTAAAAGAGCCAATGCAAGTAACGAGACCAGCTGACTGTGCTGGAACCCGGAGGCAGCAGAAGGAAAAGAGCAATGGCACAACCGAGGACCAGCTGACGTTACTGGGACACGGTTACTAAGCAGGAGGTACCTGTGCTCTAAAGCACTACCAAGGACCAGCAGACGTTGCTGGAACTCGGATACCGAGATGGAGGCACCTAGGCCAAAGGCACTGCGGAGAACCAGTTGACGGTACTGGAACCCGGACGGGTACCATAAGGCACCCATGAAAATGTAAGTTGACAGGCCGCAAGCCATCCGCAGTTACTGAATCACACAGTCCTACAGTGGGTACTTGTCCTATTGTCACAACGGAAACAGCCTTTATTTACATATCCCACAGCACACATAGGAATGACCAAAACTGCAGGCACCATATAGTCGGCTAACCAGCATGCAACACGACAGGACAACTTATTGGAGGCTAATTGACGTTGACACTGCCAGGAAACAGCTGTCGTGCTGTAACCAGACTGGGCAGGAGTTAGTACCCTTGCCAAGTACTTCCGAGCAACAACTGGCGGTGTTGGAGCCCAGGGATGAGAAGAGAACAGGGTGGAGGCAGCAGGACTTTTTGACGTACACACAACAGGGGAACAGCTGACATTACTGAACCCCAGTAACACAGGAGCAAGTGTTGACTGTGCTAACAGCACTTCTAGGCAACAACTGGCGGTGTTGGAGTCCAGGGTCAAGGAGGATGTTTAAATAGTAGATCAAGTATTTTCCTTGTTACTTGTCAATTTTAAATGTCTATACTCCAAACAAGAGAAAGATAAGCTTTACTACCATAAGATGATGATTTCAGTTAAAAAAATATTGAGATAAATAAAGAATTGACAAACATAAACGCATACATTAACATGTTTAACAGCAATGCAAACCACAAAATAAATTAGTTAAGGAATCTGCAATACGCTTGTACATAAAAGCATACAAGTACATATCTGAATCCATTAATGATGGATAAGTAACAGTATGTACACCATTTTTATTGTATAGACAATGAATGTCTGACTTCAAACAATCATCAGCATTACAAGTTATCTGTGACATTAATAAAATGTTACATTTGCTGAATAATGTCACTAAACAGTTTATAAAAAATATACAATTTCCATCATGTAATACTCATAATATGTGCCAATAATCATTTTTATTAACAAACATAACCTTTAAAAAGTGCATAGTGCAAATTGCTATTTATGCATGACTGTGGACTTGCAAGCATGACAACGGATAGATAAGGTATATATAGATGAGACTGCATAGCCACAGATGGTGAATGGCCATGTAATACTGTACCTCAATAAAGTGTGCGTCACTACTACATATTTTTTTTTATATAGCTTTATAAACAGGGTACGTGCATGTATGCTTGCGCCTTTGTTTGGACGCACAGACTGCCTTCCTGCTGTGACGCGTTGGGTAGTGAACAGTTGTGTGCAGTGTACACTGCAGTCTCTGCGGAATAACCACACTTAGGCCTTATAACTTTTCAGACTTTCTTTATCAATCTACCAAGATGAAGAAGGCAGGGAGTAAGGCACGTGGTCGTGCCCATGGAGTTTCAGCAGGGAATGGACGTGGGGATTCTGTGGCTGCTGCCGCCCCCAGTGACACAGCATCCACCAGTTTTCCCCGTGAGCGTTCCTTTATGCGCACTTTTGTAGGAGGTCGGCGTACCCCCCTGCTGCGGGAAGAACAAATTGAAGCCGTTGTTGGTTGGATGTCAGCCAATGCATCGACTTCAATTGCTTCCACCTCCTCTCAGGACCACAGCACTGTTGAGCAACCATCTGTCTCTTCACCGCCTGCCAAATTGCCCAGGCAGTCACAGAGTTCTGTACAGGAGCCAGCTGAGTGTCTGCTTCTGTTCTCAGAATCTGTTGGCTTGCAAACAGGGGCCCAGCCAAGCAGCATTCTGGAATGTGAAGAAGAGGGAGTATGCAGTGATGCGCAACAGCTGTGTCTCTCTGAATCTGAAGAGGCGGGTGAGACAGTGCCGATGGTCAGCACACCGCAGAACGCATCTGATGATGATGAGACTCAGGTGCCAGTTTCTGTTGAGCATGGTGCTGGCCAGACCACCAAACAGCAGCAGGTGTTGGAAGAGGGTAGTGGAGATGATGAGGTCCAAGACCCAACATGGCGTGAGGAACAGTAAGGTGGTGGGAGCAGCTCAGAGGAATACTACTAATAATAATAATAATATTAATTTATATAGCGCCATCATATTCCGCAGCGCTTTACAGTTTAGCAGTTTCAGAACGCAAGTCATAAGTAACAACGTTAACAATACAAGAATTTAAGCAAAATAAGTTGCCCCTGCTCGTGACAGCTTACAATCTACAATGCGGTGGGGGAGATACAAAGTATAGGTGTTTATATACAATGGTGCATTTACAATGATGGTCCAGCCATCTTAAGAGAGTGAGGGATGGAGATAGTGAATGGGCTAGACACACACACACACACACTTACACAGAATACATAGAATGACTTTGATTAGTGAATGAGATAGGCCGCTCTGAACAAATGTGTTTTGAGGGAGCGCCTGAAACCATGCAAATTGTGGATAGTCCTAATTTCTTGGGGTACAGCATTCCAGAGGATTGGCGCAGCGCGGGAGAAGTCTTGGAGTCGGGAGTGGGCGGTACGGATTAATGCAGAGGTTAGTCGAAAGTCGTTTGCAGAGCGCAGCAGTCGGTTAGGCCGATAGATAGAAATGAGGGAGGAGATGTAGGGGGGTGCTGCACTGTGGATAGCTTTGTGGCTGAGAACCAGTACTTTGGTTGAAAGCTGTGAGAGGCCTAGAGAAGTGGTTAGTGATAGAAGGAAGATAGAGGAAGACATTGCCCCAACGGTACAAACAGGAGGGAGAGTTAGGCTGCAGACTCGGTTGCCTGTAGCCTCCAGTTTGGCACCTGTTCGGATCAGTTGTCTTCCAAAAGTCAAAACGTGCGCTCCCGGGACTTGCACTGCGTGGTCCTTTTTTGACACACTTGCAGATGATATTTGCTATGTCAAATGCAAGCTGTGTAATCAAAAATTAAAAAATAGGTAAAAGTGTCAGTAACCTCAATACCACTAATATGTGGAAACATGTGCGGACAAAGCACGTAGTTGAGTTACAAAGACACACTTGAGATGTAGGCCAACCTACAGCAGCACCTACATCTTCAGGTTGTGTTGAAGCCTCTTCATCGAGCTCACACACAGCTGGTTCTGCTTCCTCACAGGATCGCCATGGAAGAACCTCGGTCACTGTTGTCCAGAGACAAAGTGTTAATCCACACACAGCAGCAAGTTCCCTGTCATCCTCACACTCCCAGGCCACAAAACAGCCATCGGTAGCACAGGCATGGGATAAAAGACGGCCATACTCGGCAAATCATCCACGAGCACAGGCTCTGAATGCTGGCATTGCAAAACTCCTGTCCCTTGAAATGCTGTCATTCAGGCTGGTGGAGACAGACAGTTTCCGTAACTTAATATCATTGTCAGTCCCACAATACAATGTGCCAAGCCGATTTCATTTCAGCAGGCAAGCCGTCCCTGGTCTGCAAAAGCATGTTGAGGGAAAAATTAAACATGCGCTACTCAGTAGCAAGGTCCACCTGACCACCGATGCGTGGACCAGTACCCATTGTTATGATCTGCTACAACCACTAAGGAAAGAAGGGAATTCTGTCCCTACAATAGAACTAAGCTGAATCCCTACAATGTAACGGGGAACCTGATCCTGCGACCAGACCCGCTAAAGTCCTCAGCTACTCTGAATGAAGACCTATAGTTGCGAGGGAGGAATCCCTACAAGATCTAGGGACTGGGAGAAAAGGTGGACACCTCCTAACAGAAATTGTAGCAGGGATAATTAAACAGAAAACAAAATACTTTGAGATCCTAACATCAAGCAAAACTGACTGAGTAAGGCACCTAAGCACCCGGCTAGCTTAACAGTAGATAATACAATGAAGTCAAGCAAAGCCAGAAGAGCGGAGCCAAACTAAATAGGGAAAAAAGGTCATGTGACCAGCAAACTGAAACAAAACCTAACAAGAGGGTTCTAACACCCATGGCCAGGGACGATACCTTTCCCTCACTGCCCATTGGGTCAATGTTGTGGAGCCGGGTACTGATCTTGCGAGTGGCGCTGTACGTGTTCTGCCAACTCCAAGGATTGCAGGAATCAAGTCTGTACACATTGACTCCTCCTCCTACTCCAGTTCCTCAGAATCATCGCTGCAGGAGCCGTCACGGTCTACCTCCACATGGACCCGTGAACGCTTACCTGTTGCGACCGATATGAGCACAGCCGTGTCCAAACGTCAACATGCCGTCCTGCAATTAATTTCCATGGGGAATCGAAAGCCACACAGCGCAGGAGCTCTGGAATGCCATCAAGCAGGAGAGCGACGTGTGGTTTTTGGCAGCGAATCTCCAGCCAGGCTTGGTAGTGTGTGACAATGGCCGAAATCTGGTGGCAGCTCTGAGCCTTGGCAACCTCACTCACATACCATGTCTGTCACATGTGCTCAACTTGGTCATGCAGAGTTTTTTGAGGGACTATCCGGATCTTGATGCACTGCTGCACAAGGTCCGCCTAGAGTGCACTCACTTGCGACGTTCCAGCATGGCCAGATCGCTGATTGCAGCTCTGCAACGCAGATTTCGCCTTCCTGAACATCGCATCATATGTGACGTACCCACCAGGTGGAATTACACGTTACATATGTTGGAGCGGTTGTGTGAGCAGCAGCCAACAGTAATGGAGTATCAGCTGCATCAGGCGCAATCAACTCGCAATTTGCGCCGTTCACACTTCACCACTACTGACTGGGCCTCTATAATAATAATAATCTTTAATTATATAGCGCCAACATATTCCGCAGCGCTTTATAGTTTAACAGTTTCAGAACACAAGTCATAAGTAACAACGTTAACAATACAATAATTAAAGCAATATAAGCCGCCCCTGCTCGTGACAGCTTACAATCTACAATGAGGTAGGGGAGATACAAAGTACAGGTGTTTATATACAATGGTGCATTTACAATGATGGTCCAGCCATTTTGAGGGAGTGATGGATGGATGGAGATAGTGAATGGGCTACACACACAGACTTACACATAGAAAGACTTTGATTAGTGAATGTGATAGGTCGCTCTGAACAAATGTGTTTTGAGGGAGCGCCTGAAACCATGCTAATTGCGGATTGTCCTAATTTCTTGGGGTAGAACATTCCAGAGGATTCGCGCAGCACGGGAGAAGTCTTGTAGTCGGGAGTGGGAGGTACGGATTACTGCAGAGGTTAGTCGAAGGTCGTTTGCAGGCGCAGCAGTCGGTTAGGCCGATAGATAGAAATGAGGGAGGAGATGTAGGGGGGTGCTGCACTGTGGAGAGCTTTGTGTGTGACAACCAGTACTTTGAATTGGATACTATAATGAATGGGCAGCCAGTGTAAGGACTGGCGAAGGACTCTATGAAGGACATCTGCCACGTTTTGCGTGCGTTTGATGAGTCAACGCGGTTGGCGAGTGCAGATGATGCACTAGTCAGCATGACTGTCCCCCTTATCTGCCTGCTTCAAAAAAAAATGCAAGCACTAAGGGATGAGGTTTTGGAAGAGGTGGAGGATGAGGAGTCACAAATTCCGTCACCTTCTGGACAGTCAGCGCAACGTGGTTCCTCACAAAGGAATGGGCAGGGCTCACTTTGTGAGGAGGATGAGGAGGAGTCAATGGAGTAGGAAGACATCGCTCCAGAGGGAGGTACACAACGCTCTAGTCAGTATGTAGAGCGAGGGTGGGGTGATGCAGAGCAGGCAGAGATGACGCCTCTTGCAGGGGACAGCGTTTCTTGGCCAGTTGGGAGTCTGCAGCACATGGTTGATTTCATGCTGCAGTGCCTGAGAAACGACCGCCGCATCGCCCACATTCTCACCACGTCTGATTATTGTGTGTCCACCCTCCTAGACCCTCGCTACCGGGACAACTTACAAAGTGTAACGGGTCTGGGAGGCGGAACCTCTGAGCTACTATACAAAGGGGCGGACCTATTAGAGAGCGGGTGGTGACCAGGGTGGACGGCAGGTAGTCACAGCAGATAACCGAGGTAGTCACTGGATGAACGGGCAGGAAGTCGCGGCAAGTGACCGAGGCAGTCTCTGGATGAGTGGGCAGGAGGTCACGGCAAGTGACCGGGGCAGTCTCTGGATGAGTGGGCAGGAGGTCACGGCAAGTGACCGGGCAGTCTCTGGAAGAGTGGGCAGGAGGTCACGGCAAGTGACCGGGGCAGTCTCTGGATGAGTGGGTAGGAGGTCACGGCAAGTGACCGGGGACAGTCTCTGGATGAGTGGGTAGGAGGTCACGGCAAGTGACCAGGGTAGTCTCTGGAGGATGTAGATACGACCTGTGATGGCTGAGCCTCCAGGTAGGCTAGCAGGCAGGTAACAGATTGGCGCTCCCAGGTGAGCGGGCAGGCAGGTAACAGATGAGCGCTCCCAGGTGAGCGGGCAGGCAGGTAACAGATGAGCGCTCCCAGGTGAGCGGGCAGGCAGGTAACAGATGAGCGCTCCCAGGTGAGCGGGCAGCCAGGTAACAGATGAGCGCTCCCAGGTGAGCAGGCAGGCAGGTAACAGATGAGCGCTCCCAGGTGAGCGGGCAGGCAGGTAACAGATGAGCGCTCCCAGGTGAGCGGGCAGGCAAGTAACAGATGAGCGCTCCCAGGTGAGCATGCAGGCAGGTAACAGATGAGCGCTCCCAGGTGAGCGGGCAGCCAGGTAACAGATGAGCGCTCCCAGGTGAGCGGGCAGGCAGGTAACAGATGAGCGCTCCCAGGTGAGTGGGCAGGCAGGTAACAGATGAGCGCTCCCAGGTGAGCGGGCAGGCAAGTAACAGATGAGCGCTCCCAGGTGAGCGTGCAGGCAGGTAACAGATGAGCGCTCCCAGGTGAGCGGGCAGGCAGGTAACAGATAGCGACAGACAGGTATCTGGCAAAGACCCTGAGGACTGAAGCAGAGTAGTGAACTGTGCAACAACATTGCTCGGGCACCTCCATTTTGGAGGAGGGGCCTTATATAAGGTGAAGTCCTCCGGCCATTGGCCGGGGACTCCTTAGGACGATGCGCGCGGCCCCTTTAAGAGGGAGGGCAGCGCCCGCGCGCGCGCCCTAAGCACAGAGGCAGGAAAGGAGCGTTCACCGCCAGCAGAGCGGCAGGAGGACGCCGGACCTGGAGCAGAGGGGTGAGGGGAACAGCGTCCCTGCCTGGCAGAGGGCAGGGACGCCGAGGACGCTGGACCTGGAGCAGAGGGGTGAGGGGAACAGCGTCCCTGCCTGGCAGAGGGCAGGGACGCCGACGCCGGCGCTACAGTACCCCCCCTTTAGGCCCCCTTTTTTTAGGCTAGAAAGAAATTTAGCTAGGATGAGAGGGGCATGGATGTTCTCCCGAGGCTCCCACGTTCTCTCCTCAGGACCAAACCCCTTCCAATCCACCAAAAAATAGGTCTTCCTTCGTACCCTTTTGGTGGCCAAAATGTTCCTACCTCAAATTCGTTTTCAGCTGAAACCGGAGCAGGAGGCGTACCTGTAGACTTGGAAAAAGAGTTAAGTACCACCGGTTTGAGTAGAGATACATGGAAGGAGTTAGGGATCCGCAAGTTGGCTGGCAGTTTCAATTTATAGGCCACTGGGTTGATTTGACTGATAACCTCCAAAGGACCGATGAATCAAGGCCCTAACTTATAGGAAGGAATCTTGAGCCGGACATACTTGGACGAGAGCCAGACCTTATCCCCAGGACGGAATTGAGGAGGATCCAGACGTTTTTTGTCAGCATGTCTTTTCATACGCTCGGATGACAGAAGGAGTGCGGACCGGGTACTCTCCCATATGGAGGAAAATTTGTTAACAAGAGATTCTGCAGCCGGATTGTCCACTGAGATGGAGACGGGAAATGGGATCCGAGGATGCTGACCGAAGACTACAAAAAACGGGGATTTGGAGGAAGATTCGCTCTCGTGATTGTTGTAAGAAAATTCGGCCCATGGCAGGAGATCCACCCAGTCAGAATGGTGGACATTAACGAAGTGCCGGAGGTAACTGGTCAGGATCTGATTGACCCGCTCAACTTGACCATTGGACTGTGGGTGGTAGGCGGAGGAGAAGTCCAAGGTGACGTCTAGCAATTTACAAGTGGCTCTCCAGAAACGTGAGGTGAACTGTACCCCTCGATCCGACACGATATGGCGGGGCAGGCCATGAAGACGGAAGATGTGGCGGATAAAGTCTTTAGCCAGCTTGGGTGCAGACGGGAGGCCTGGCAGGGGAATAAAGTGAGCCATCTTGGAAAAGCGGTCAACGACCACCCAAATGACCGTACAACCGGCAGAAACGGGAAGGTCCGTTATGAAGTCCATGGCTATATGCTGCCAGGGAGCAGCGGGTACAGGAAGCGGAAGGAGACGACCGGCAGGCAGATGTCTCGGAACCTTGTTGCGGCCACATGAGGCACAGGCAGAAACAAAGTCTATTACGTCCTTGTGCAGAGTAGGCCACCAGTAATGCCGAGAAATAAGCTGGAGGGTCTTTTTTTGACCGGCGTGGCCAGCTAATTTAGACGAATGGCCCCAGTGTAGGATTCTCTCCCGATCGGGTACCGATACGAACGTCTTACCGGGAGGGAGACGATTTAGACTCACGGGAGCCACCTGCATTACTCTGGCGGGATCGATGATATGTTTCGGTTCCTCCTCGAGATCCGACACCAGGAAGGATCGGGACAAGGTGTCCGCCTTGATGTTCTTGTCTGCCGGGCGAAAATGTAGAACAAAATCGAAACGAGCAAAAAACAAGGACCACCGGGCCTGACGCGGGTTAAGTCTCTGGGCATGCTGGAGGTAAGCCAAGTTTTTGTGGTCAGTGTAAATAATTACCGGATGAAGAGCCCCCTCGAGTAGGTAACGCCACTCCTCCAATGCCAGCTTGATGGCCAATAACTCTCGGTCTCCTATGGAATAATTGCGCTCAGAAGAGGAGAAGAGTTTGGAGAAGAAGCCACAAGTTACCATCCTCCCGGAAGATGATTTTTGAGTAAGTACCGCTCCGGCTCCAGAGGAGGAAGCGTCAACCTCCATGAAGAACTGCTTGTTGCCGTCCGGGCGATGCAGCACCGGGGCGGAAGAGAAGGCCTGCTTTAAGGAAAGAAAGTCCTCCTCTGCTTCGGGCGTCCACTCTTTGGGGTTAGTACCCTTACGGGTAAGTGCGGAAATTGGGCCAGTCCGGGAAGAGAAGTGCGGTATGAAGAGGCGGTAGTAGTTGGCGAAGCCCAGGAACCGCTGAATGGCCTTCAATCCCTCCGGTCGGGGCCATTTCTCGATGGCCGACAGTTTCTCTGGATCCATTCATAGGCCGGTCTGAGAAATAACGTAGCCCAAAAACGGCAGCGAGGTCTTCTCAAAGAGGCATTTCTCAAATTTAGCGAAGAGGTGATTTGCCTGAGCCTGAGCAGAACCTGACGAACGTCCCTCCGGTGAGTCTGGAGATCCGGAGAGAAGACCAAGATGTCGTCCAGGTACACCACTACGCAGGAGTAGAGAAGGTCCCAGAAGATGTCATTGACCAACTCTTGAAAGACGGCAGGAGCATTACAGAGACCAAAGGGCATCACTAGGTATTCATAGTGGCCGTCCCGGGTGTTAAATGCAGTCTTCCATTCATCCCCTTGAGGATACGGACCAGGTTGTACGCCCCACGGAGATCCAGTTTGGTGAAGATTCTAGCCCCCCTCAAACGATCAAATAATTCTGGAATGAGCGGAAGGGGATATTTATTCTTCACCGTGATCTGGTTAAGACCTCTATAGTCTATACAGAAGCGAAGAGAGCCGTCCTTCTTTTTTACGAAAAAGAAGCCTGCTCCTGCCGGGGAGGTAGATTTCCGGATGAATCCCCTGGCCAAATTCTCCTCGATATATTCAGACATCGACCGGGTCTCAGCAGCGGATAATGGGTAAATACGCCCACGGGGAGGCGTAGTACCAGGTAACAGGTCGATAGGACAATCGTATGGTCTGTGAGGAGGTAATGTCTCTGCCTCTTTTTTATTAAAGACATCAGCAAATGACCAAAAGGGGATCGGAAGTCCAGGTAGATTAGTTGGGATAGGAGAAGGACAGACAGGATGAACAGGAACCAAACACGTCTTATGACAATCCTGTCCCCAGCGAAGAACCTCTCCGGTCTGCCAGTCGAGCACGTGTCCATGTCTCTGGAGCCAAGGTAGCCCTAGTAAGAGGGCGTGAGAGAGTACAGGCAGAACATGAAAAGAGATGCTCTCAGAATGCAGCATTCCCACTTGCAGAGTTATGGGTACGGTGATGAGTTGGATGGGGTGTGGTAAAAGACCCCCGTCCACAGCAGCGACTGATAATGGTACAACCAAAGGTTTGGTGGGAATGCGGTATTTTTCTACCAGGGACTGTGACATAAGATTCCCGGCTGCTCCAGAGTCAAGTTGGGCTAGTTCAAAATAACGATTTTCCCCACAGACAATGGAGACTGACAGCAGCAGAGATGGAGAGGCTTTCTCCTTGTCTAGGTTGACCTCTCTGAGCGAACCTAGACACAGGCGTTTCCCGACCTCTCCAGACAGGTATGAATCCGATGCTCCTTACTGCCACAGTAGAAGCAACTCCCCTCAGCACGGCGTAAGTCCTGACGGGTTTTGACCATCTTGGTCTGGTCGACCTGCATACGCTCAGGAGAGTGTAATTGGGAGAAACGGAGGGAGTGACGGGTTTCTGAAACGTAGGAGCTAGACGTGGAAACCTCCTCTCACGGGTGACCTCTTTGGCCCGCTCCTGGAACCGTAGGTCAATCCGGGTGGCGAGAGTTATAAGGTCATCGAGAGTGGTAGGAATGTCCCGACCGGCGAGTTCATCTTTAATACGGCCGGACAAACCCTCCCAGAAAACGGATACCAGAGCGTCGTTGTCCCAGGCCAGCTCCGATGCAAGGGTACGAAACCGTATGGCATATTGGCCCACGGTGAGATTTCCCTGACGGAGGCGTAGCAGAGATGATGCAGATGAGATCTTTCGTCCGGGCTCGTCAAAGACTTTCCGAAAAGCCGCGAGAAAGGCAGACAGGTCGGACACCAGAGGATCTCCTCTCTCCCAAAGAAGATTCAGCCAGGCCAGGGCCTCCCCAGTGAGATGGGACATGATGAAGGCAATTTTGGCCCGGTCGGAGTTAAACTGGTGGGAGAGAAGTTCAAAGTGCAGAGTGCACTGATTAATGAAGCCCTGAGCCTGAGCAGGGTCGCCTCCGAAGCGAGGAGGTGCGGAGAGCCGGGGTCCGTGACAGGAGCCCATGGTATTGGGGAGCAGAGGGGCTGCCGGATTGCGAGTCATGGCACCAGCGGTGGTTGCTAGTGGAGCTGTCAGAGTGTCCAGGCGAGAATTGACATTCCGCAGGTGACCCAGGATGGACTCCTGTTGGGACTTCTGACTGGACAGTTCATGACACAGGTCCGAGATGGAGGGAACTTGGGCGCCACTGTAACGGGTCTGGGAGGCGGAACCTCTGAGCTACTATACAAAGGGGCGGACCTTGTAAGAGAGCGGGTGGCGACCAGGGTGGACGGGCAGGTAGTCACAGCAGATAACCGAGGTAGTCTCTGGATGAACGGGCAGGAAGTCGCGGCAAGTGACCGAGGCAGTCTCTGGATGAGTGGGCAGGAGGTCACGGCAAGTGACCGGGGCAGTCTCTGGATGAGTGGGCAGGAGGTCACGGCAAGTGACCGGGGCAGTCTCTGGAAGAGTGGGCAGGAGGTCACGGCAAGTGACCGGGGCAGTCTCTGGATGAGTGGGTAGGAGGTCACGGCAAGTGACCGGGGCAGTCTCTGGATGAGTGGGTAGGAGGTCACGGCAAGTGACCGGGGTAGTCTCTGGAGGAGTGTAGATACAACCTGTGATGGCTGAGCCTCCAGGTAGGCTAGCAGGCAGGTAACAGATGGGCGCTCCCAGGTGAGCGGGCAGGCAGGTAACAGATGAGCGCTCCCAGGTGAGCGGGCAGCCAGGTAACAGATGAGCGCTCCCAGGTGAGCGGGCAGGCAGGTAACAGATGAGTGCTCCCAGGTGAGCGGGCAGGCAAGTAACAGATGAGCGCTCCCAGGTGAGCGTGCAGGCAGGTAACAGATGAGCGCTCCCAGGTGAGCGGGCAGGCAGGTAACAGATAGCGACAGACAGGTATCTGGCAAAGACCCTGAGGACTGAAGCAGAGTAGTGAACTGTGCAACAACATTACTCGGGCACCTCCATTTTGGAGGAGGGGCCTTATATAAGGTGAAGTCCTCCAGCCATTGGCCGGGGACTCCTTAGGAAGAGCGCGCGGCCCCTTTAAGAGGGAGGGCAGCGCCCGCGCGCGCCCTAAGCACAGAGGCAGGAAAGTAGCGTGCGCTGCCAGCAGAGCGGCAGGAGGACGCCGGACCTGGAGCAGAGGGGTGAGTGGAACAGCGTCCCTGCCTGGCAGAGGGCAGGGACGCCGAGGACGCTGGACCTGGAGCAGAGGGGTGAGGGGAACAGCGTCCCTGCCTAGCAGAGGGCAGGGACGCCGGCGCTACACAAAGCCTCATCACACCGTTGAACCGGGAGCATAAAATGCGGGAGTACCAAGACACACTGGTGCAATCCATAATGTTCTCCATTCCAGCCGAGAGCACTGCTGCTACTACTGCTTTACAAAGCAGCTCTGTGCGTCGAGGCAGTGGAGACAGCTCTGCAACAAGAGGGAGCACAAGCAGCGCCTCTGCACAGGGCAAGATGTTATGATTTGGTAGCTGAGGAGAGCAGACAAAAAAGGCAATACACCAGAGAGGTTGGAATCTATGGGATTGCAGTACCCTGACTAACCACCACAACTAAAGGCAGCCGTGGAGCGTACCTACGTTGGTCCTAGACGCCTCGTCACAGCCTGAGAAGCTAACTACACCTAAAGATAGAAAGAGGAAAGCTATCTGCCCCGGAGCAGATCCACAAAGAACATAGAAAGCCCCCATACATGTAGTGGCAGTTAGACAAGAAGAAATACTGACACAGACAGAAAATAGTATGAGCAAACTTTGGGGCTCAAACTTCATAAATATAAAAGGATAGGAAGGGCACTTTATGCAATCACAAAAAACCCTGAAAAGTACCTACTCTACTAATTACAAAAACACCTGAGATGACACGACCTCTAGCACCTAAATTAGTTCTCTGGTGTAACAAAAACTAAACAGCAGCCACAGAAAAAAGTGGAAAAGGAAAATGAACCAACAACAGTGGCTGAAATAAACTGAGAGGAGCACAAGCCCCCCAAGGGGACCCGGCAGACCCCCACAGAGGTGCAGGACAAAATGCCAAAAAAAACACAAAAAAGTAAAAGAAGAAAATGTGTTATCTGTTAGAAAAAGATGCAGGCACGAAACAGCAAGCTACAAAGTGTA